>JAULKM010057200.1:0-12483 GCA_032355605.1 Rubia tinctorum
CTCCATACCAATTGTATACATCTCACTTATATCTCCAAAAATAGCTAAAAAATTTCATAGTAAATTTATATTTTAAAAAATAATTATATTTAAATAAAAATATTATAGGTAAGATGTTTGCAGTGTATATAAATAATAATTTTTTAATATTAAATTAGTTGATATATATAGGGTTTAGTGGGGTGGGACGGGAAGAGAGTAAACTAATATCCACGCCCAACCCACTATCCATGGAGGGTATGATTTTCATACTCATATCTGCCACACCTCCACCAAAATTACTTTCATACCCATCCCATTAGTGTGGATGCGGAACGGATCTCCACCAACAACCGCTCTACTGCCATCCCTTCATATGACATGACTATAAAGAAGAGCAGTTTTTTTTATCATGAAGAATACAATTGTTCGTTTAATCCTTTTCTAAAAAAGGTACTTTTATTCGTCAAAAAATCTGTTTTATATAATATTATTTTGTTCTAAATCTTCCTTAACATTAATATTAAGTAATTTTTTATTATGAATATATAATTCTTGAACCTTCAAGCTCTTAAACACTTATATATAAAAAATAAGATGATAATAAATCTTATAAATTAGAGAAATTTGTTAAAATAGCCCTATGTTTTATTTGAAAGTTTAAAAAATAACATTAAGTTGCCGTCGAAAGTGCTGGAATAATCTGCTGACGTTGATTGTGGAAAATTTGGCACTAATCATTCCAAAACTGACCAAAATACCCCTATTTAGTTTTCTTTTAAAAGATTTGATAATTTTACCCTATAAAAATATAAGGTTAGACCTGTATTTTCTATAACATAAGGTTAGATCAGTACATTTTTTAAAAATATATAAAGTTAGATCAGTACATTTTTAAAAAAAATCAAAAGTTTATATCTATATTTGAAACTATAATTTTTATATTTGAATTTATGATAAATGAAATAAGTGAATATAATTGAATTTAGAAGAAAAATAGAATAATTGGATAAAACTGAATGAATCATACCAAAAACAAAAGTTTGATAATATAAAATATAATTTAAAAAGTATCAAATACAGTAAAATAGAGGATGTAAAATGGGAAGGAAAAGGCAGGTGGAGTGATGTGAATGAAGACTAAAATTGTTGGAACCAAATTTTCGTGGTAAGATTCCAGTGGGTTCCGGCCACCGTTTGCATCGAAATAATGGAGCGTGATTAGTCTCTACGAGTACTATATCGTAGTATACTCATACGTTAAATTCGGTTCCGTTTGAATGAGAAAAGAGAGCTCAAAATTGATTACTTAAAGAGTAATATTTTGGGTTTGTAGTATATTAGAAATACCACATTGAAAATGGAATGAAAATATGGCTAGTATAAAGGCTAGGATGAAATCACTAGGAATATCAACTAGTAGTTTAGGAGACCTTGACTAAAAACCACGCGTGCGCGTTTGGATCGGGACGGGTCGGTCTAGGTTGGGTCCGGGCTCGGGCCTCGGGTTCTAGGGAATGTTCGGTTCGAGTAGGTCATTTTGAAATTTGATTTATGAACCGGTCAACCCTCCTAATTGCAGAGGCGTAAATCGCTCTCTTGTCTTCCTCCCTTTTCATTGCGAGATATGGATTGCTCTCTTCAGGAGTGAAGAGGCGTTGATTGCTCCACAATTACCTCCTAATCGTTAGTGCACATTTGCCTATAAAAGACTGGTTCTAGCCTCATTCTAACATACACCAAGAATGCAATCCTCCTCTCCTCTCCTCTCCTCCCTTTGTTCTTTGCGTTCGAGTATGAGAGTAAGGCACTAAATTGGTTTGCCGATTTCTGTTGCTGAGTTGTGCAGAGAAGAAAGTGTAGCAGTTTTATCCTGGGATTCGGAACGCCATCGAACTGCCACACACTACAGGGTGTTTTCAAAATTAAGGACAGAGATTTTCATCTCGTGTTTGCATCAATTTCAAACATTTGCCTCTGTTGATATAATTCTCTACTCCTTTTTCATTAACTTATTCTGTTATTTATTTTCATAACTGATTGTTTAGTTAATTGGAATTTAGGTTCTAACAAATATGCTTAGATGACCCTGGTTCCTTGGAAAGTGCAAATGTTACTCTCAGTTTTTTAAAATTGCAGATATACCCATGATCGGTCAATATGTGTAAACTTATATCCAAATGGCCGTTTAGATTAGTGAGAATATGAATGAATACAACTGTCCGCTTATATAATTCTAGTACAACTGAACTTTCAAAAACTCAAAATTATATTTACACATACTAAAATAAATTTTAAAAACTAAGGATTATATAATCACTTGGCTGAATGAATTATGAAAAGGTTAAGGTGTCCTGGTCAAGAACCGGCAAGGAAGCCCTTCCGCGGCACTGTTGTCCACTCCATATCTCACCATCATTTTCTTTCTCTATTTAAGTTTACATGCCTACCCCTCCTCTTCACAGAGTATTAAAGGATTGATGATTAGATAAGATGTACTCCTCATAAGAGAGAAGATTTAGGGTGTTACTATATCACGCTCTGTATTTTACTAGTTACACCTTAATACGTATACATACTTGTATTATTGTTTTTATTTTACCATTATTTTATTTGTTTGGAATTATGTGTTGCTTAAGTGTAGGAGAATTGAAAACTTATTCATTTCTCCCCCAACCTTTTTTCATTCTCACCTCCTTAACCTTTTTCCATTTTCTGCATCCCCCCTCTTTCATCACCAGATCGTCGGCCGCCGCCACCTGCCGGTCACCACCACCGAACACCGCCGGGCACCAGCTTGAAGGAAAAAGTTTGTATTTTTCATTTTACCTCGTTTTCAACACCCTAATCGCCAGAGAACCTTATATTCAACATTCTTTCACCGGAAAATTGAGTTTTCAATCGGCCGAACATGAAATTGTGTTTGGGTTTTAAAATTTGTGGCTGAGACGGTGGGGCTAGGGGTCTTGGTAGGGTGGAAATAAATATGAGACTGTGTACGGTTGGCTGTGACAGGGGACCGGGAGACGGGGTAGTGATTTGTCGGTGGGCTAAACAGCGGGCGACGGGTGACGACAGGGAGGTCTAACAACCGGGGGGTGTGGTAGGGTGTGAAAGATTGGGATGAGGGCAGTGGGGGTGTGAGGGCAGATGCCGGTTGGGGCCGACGAAGGGTGAGGGTGAGGGTAGCGGTCGACGGGGTTGGGCGGCAGCCAGCAGGGTTACTAGGGTTTTGGGAAATTTGAGGCATGGGGCTAGGATTAATTATTATATTAGGGGTAATTATTAGTATTAAAGTAGGGGTTATTATTAGTATTAAATTAGGGCTTATTAGTAATATTAGTATGTTAGGGGTTATTATTAGTTTTAAATTTGGATTTCCAACTATGGGTTAGGGCTTATAATTTGTCTTAAAATTAAAGAAAGGTTTAGGGCTTGTAATTAGTTTTAAAATTACGGTAAGGTTTAGGGTTTGTAGATGTTAGGGTTTCCAATTAAAACTAAAATTATAATTAAATTAAAATAAATTAAATGGTTTAGGGCTTTTAAAAAAAACGGTTTTCCTTAAAGTAAGGGATTAGGTTTTTCATTAAAGTTGGGGATTAGGGTTCTGTCATTAATAGAAATGAAATAAATGAAAGAGTTTAGGCTTTTTAAATAAAGGGTTTAGGGAAATTGGATTTTTAATTAGAAATTAAATTAAATTGTAATCCGGGAATTAATGAAAAATCTGAAATGAAATTTTAATTAAATAGAACAATATGAAAATGTTGTTCAGATTTAATTTAAAAAATAAAAGAATATTTAAATAAATAATATTTTATGGTAAAATGAGCAACCATAATATTATGAAAGTAAATTTCAAATTTAAAATAATATTCTGAAAATAAATTTTGAATAGAAAAATGTGAAAATAAAATTTTATGATAGTCCCATTTAATTAGTATTTATTTAGGTAATTAACCGAAAAAATAATTTTTCTTGGAGAAAATATTGAAAGTTTTGTTAGGCATTTGTTTCTTACGTTATACCATTTGATTATATATAACTGAATATGTAATTTATGGGCATATAATTTTAAGTGAATTTAATAAAATTATTTTTTTGGATTAAATTGAAAATAAATATGATACTGTAATGTAAAATATTATAAGAATCTGTAAGAAAACATAATAATATAAAATGAAGTTCTAATTTTAAAATATATTATGGAATTAAAATCCGAATATAAAAATTAGTCATATCAGTGCTCAATACATAGAAAAATTCCCAACAGTTACAAGTTAGAATAGGAATAAAAAAAATTTGAAAAATGGGTTTACCTTTTGATTTATTCTAAAACATGTAATAGTGCTTTCCAACAATTCACCCAAAAAATTTAATTAATTTAATATTTTTATATTTAGGCAACAATAACAAAATCATGTATTTTGTGGCAATGGATAATGGGGTAACACAATTTTCGACCACATTGTAATTTTTCAAAACTGTAGAAGTAATCAATGTTGACTTTCGAAACAATTCAGTTCACCCATACATGCCCAAATTTCAAAGTCGCAATCATATATTATTGAATTTCATTTTGTTGTCGGCAATTTCGTGATTCGACAACTCAAACTTTCTAGGAGGGACCTAAGTGCAAAAAGTGAATTCGTAACTACAAATTGAAATCCGCTCGAAAGTGATGTTATCTTATACACCCCATTGTATTTTCCAAATATGTAGCAAAATGTTTATCATCAATCGAGTATAAGAACATATTGGTAATCATTTTCAATTTCCATTTCTTACTTCTAAGTAATCAACTTTAAATTACTCTAAAACATGTATTAGCGATTTTCAACATTTCACCAAAAAAATTATTTATTCAATATTTCTATATTTAGGCAAGAATAACAAAAATAACATATTTTGGAGCAACGGATAATGGGGTAACACAATTTTGGGTCATAGTGTAATTTTCAAGATTTTGTAGAAGTATTCAATGTTGATTTTCAAGGCCCTTATGTTCACCCATACGTGCCCAAATCGCAAACGCGTAATCGTACATTATTGAATTGTATTTTGGTATTGCCAATTTCGTGATTTGACAATTTTAACTTTCTTGGAGGAACCTAAGTGCAAAAGACAAAAATTTTACTCGTAATTCCAAATTGAAATCCACTCGAATTTGATGATACCCTATACACCCCTATTGTATTTTTCAAGTCCCTAATGGAATTTTTATCAACAATTAGGCACAAGAACATATGCGTAATCCTCTTTGATTTCCCTTTCTTACTTCTTAGTAATCAACTTTAAATTACTCTAGAACATGTACTAGAGCTTTCCAACATTTCACCAAAAAATCATTTATTTTCTATTTCTATATTTATGCAAGAATAACAAAAATTGTGTATTTTGGAGAAAAAGATAATGTCATAACATTTTTTTGGGCCATAACGTAATTTTTCATAAATATGTTAGAAGCGCTTTTGTGCCTACTATCTTAGTTGAATAGCAGTGTTGAGTATTCATTGAATTAAATTCACTTTTTAAAATACTTAAGTGCATTTTTTGTGTTGTAATAAATATTTTGATTCTAAAATTTTTAATTAAAAACTAGTGGAGTCTCACCGCGCGTTGCGCGGTATTTTTAATTTAAAAAGTAGGATTACTTTATGTAATTTTTGTGTCTTACATATAAATTGAAAATAAATAATTTTATTTACAACTTTGAAATTTAGTCATCTACGGAAAATATGAGTAATAAAGTGAAATAAATAGTTTAGTTAGAAATCGTTACATATTAAATACAATAAAAATGATTATTTTTAGTATAATATTTCACTAAAATTATTTAAAAATAATATTTATTTGTTGAGCTCATTTTAATGGTTATCATAATTATATATATCTTACTGAATAAAATTAAATATCAAATATTTTTATTAGTCCCACTAGTTATAAGATACTCTCATCTAACAGTTACTCGGTCTATAACAAGAATTTGTGATAATTATTAAATATTATTTTTACAATACTTTTCAAACTAATTTTTAAAATTAATATTTAGTCGATTCTCTATAATTACTAATTCAAAATCATAATTTGAATTAGACATCTCTCTTTATTTGACTATGATTCATTAGATTTATAAATTCAGTCGTGTGCATTTTAAACTTAATCTTGTGTATTTAGATTTGTTATGAGTTGACTTCACGTACCATTAATCATATATGTAAACTCGTAATATATAAAAATTCTACTTTATTCGTGTAAAGAATTTATTAGTTTGACTCATAACCAAGTTGACTTGGTTCCATATTAAATGTTAATTGAGTTTTTATAATTACATCTGTTTTGGGTTGATTACACGTAGGATTATATAGTTGATTTATCGGGTTCAATTAGGTTCGGATTGAATTGGGTTCGGGTTGAATTGGGTTTGGGTTGATCTCGGGTTCGTGTTCAGGTCGGGTTAATGTCCAGATTATCAGGTCATATTCGTATTTTGGGTTGAATTATGTCGTGTCCGGTTTGGGTACATATCAATATTTATCGGGTCAAAATTGGATTTCGGGTTTAGTGCGGTCGTGTTCATGTCAGTTTCGGGTCAATATTTTTCGGATCAAATCGGATTTCGGGTTTATTCGGTCGTGTCGGTACGGGTCGGGTTCTCAATTCGGGTCAGAGATTGACAGCTCTAGCGATAACTTATATGCACATGAATATACTTCGTTTGATTTCTCATAACACATTTTTTATAAAAACAAATTGAATGTAGTTTGATTCACCTAAGCCTTTTTAATTACAAGTTTATGGCTAGTCAATTTATCTATATCAAAGTTGTATAATAGTGGCAGATTAGTGAACGAGTCAAATATAGATCGGGTAATATGGATGGTTAAAAATATGAGTATATAATCCATTTCAATCCGATTTATGACAGGTCAAAAATGAATTGGGTCACGAACGGATCGGGTTGAAACCCGATCAATTCATGGATTGAAAATCGATTCACTGGCTGAAAATGAGTAAAACTGCGAATTTCCACCCATATATATAAACTCATAATCTATATGAGTTTATATACCAACGCAGATTTCAACCAAGATATTGACCTATATTGATTTATATGCCAATTCATATAGGTAAACCCGCAAGTTTTGATAGAATGTAAAACCCACAAATAATTGTGGTTGTGTGTATTCATATATATAGTGAGTACAAAAGGTATACAAGGTAAAATCAGGTATAGAAAATGATACATACAAAACCAATTAGAAAGGGTATTATTTTCTTAACCTGATTCTAATTCATTTAATATTCTATTACCCCCTCAAGCGAAGTGTGGGACTTATTGCAACGCAAAACTTGGATAGTAAGAATTCAAACTGAGGACGAGATACCCCCTTTGTAAAGATGTCAGCAAGCTGTTGGTCTGTAGGAACATGAGCAACATTGAGCTTGCCAGAAGACACCATATCACGCACAAAATGATAATCAATATCAATGTGCTTGCCTCTCTTATGCGAAATCGGATTCTGAGCAAGAAAGATAGCACTATTATTATCACACAGCAAAATAGGTGGCACGCATGAAGAAATACACAAAACCCGAAATAATTTCATCAACCAATCTAGTTTCGAAGGAGTATTGGACATAGCCCGACATTCAGATTCTGAACTAGAACAAGAAACTGTAGGTTGCTTCTTATCACTCTATGAAACTAGGTTGCCACCAAGAAAAATGACAAAACCATAAGTAGACCTATGAGTCTAAATACAACGAGCCCAATCTGTATCGGAATAACCCAAAACTGGTAAAGCGGACGAATTCTAGCAAAACTGAAGACCATGGGGCATAGTAACATGGACATAGTACAGAATTCGATTAACACCTTGGTAATGGTCATCAGTAGGAGCCTGCATATACTGAATGATTGTGTTCACAGCAACCAAGGCACTCAGTAAACCTGAAATATATTAATCAGAAAAATCCTTGTACCGTAAAAAACCAATGCGTGAACGAGTAGCCATCGGATGTCTGTAAGAGGGACCTGGAGCCGGAGATGACTCGGATCCAAGCATCCATGGTAGACGTCATCCATGGACGACTTGGATCCAGGCGTTTATGGACTCGGATCCAGGCGTCCATGGACTCATATCCAGGCATCCATGGTAGACGGCATCCATGGACAAATCGGATCAAGGCATCCTTGGATGACTCGGATCCAGGCGTTCATGGACTCAGATCGAGGAATCCGGTGTGGCATCCACGATAGACGTCGAAGACGGCGACGCTGGGGTAACTGGACTCGCCCAGATTGCCGGTTGTGTTAGAGATATCAGGGATTGTGGCACGTGTGGTCGATGCGCGGCGGGTGTGGCTAGTGCGTGGGGCTGGCGCCCGATTGGGGTGGTCGACCTATGAATTGGTCGTGTCCCCATCGTTGGCTGTGCTGGTGGCACTGACTGCTGTCAATCATGCTGCTGATCACCCTGTGGCAGCCAAACATACTTTTCTGAAGAACCCTGAGCTTCCGGTGAAATCTGAAAATTTAAATCCTCCAAAATAATGGGTGATCCTGAAGAAGCCGATGGCTCAAACACCTCTGATGGAACTGACAAAGTATTTAAAAAGCTAAAATATTCAGTAATGATGAATCTGTTACAGTACCAGTATGGGTAGTTGGAAAAATGACTCATCAAACCGAGCATGACAAATGATGTACTCCTTCTTTGTAACAGGATTAAGACATTGATAACCCTTGTACCGTGAACTGTAACCCACAAATATACAAGACATACTCCGAGGGGCCAGTTTATGCACAACATATATCCTCAAATAGAGGAAAATGCAACAACCAAATGGATGAAAATTGGACTAGTCAAGCATAGTACAAAAATAATGAAGAGGGAGACTGACCAGGTAAAACCATAGTAGGCAGTTTGTTAATAATGTAGACTGCATTCAAAAAATCTTCATACCAAAATGAACGATGAAGGCCAGAATGTTAGAGCATCGATAAACTTGTCTGAGTAACATGGCGATGCTTCCTCTCCGCACAACCATTTTGCTCAGGAGTGTAAGAATATGAAAGCTGATGATGAATGCCCTTAGTTGTAAAATGAGTTCGCATGCGATGATTCACAAACTCAGTGCCATCATCACTCTGAAAAACTTTAATGGTGGTAGAGAACAGATTCTCAACAAATGCTTCAAATTGCATATAACCTTCTACAAAAGTATACTTGCGGTGTAGAGGATATGACCAAGTAAACAGAGAGTGATCATCAATAAAAATGACATAATAAAGGTACCCGATACGAGAGACAACGGGTGAGAGTCCCTAAAGGTCACAATGAACTAAATCAATTTTGTGTGGTGCGCGTTTTAAATTATCATTAAAATAAAAACTCTTTCCTTTAGCCATCTCACAAGAAGAACATAAATGAGGGTAGACAGCAAACTAGTAACTGACAAACTACCAGTTTTATTTAAAGATGAAATAACATAAAAATGAACATGTCCTAACCGACTATGTCATAGCTCAAATGAGGCATTAGCTTTATTTGAATTAACAAATGAAACTAAAGTAGCACCACTATAATCTAAAATGTAGAGACCTCTCTCACTGTGTCCTTGGCCCACGAGCTTCTTGGTAACCTTGTTTTGAATAGTGAAAGAAGTGTCATAAAAATGGCATTTAGATACCTTGTTAACATGGAAATGGACAATAAATTCTTGGTGATATTCAGAACAACCAAGACATTAGATAATGTGAGGGAATCAAAAATCTGGGAATTGCCAACATGGAAAATATGCAAATGAGAACCATTGCCAAAATAAACACGACAACTACCGTTATAAGGAGTGACGCTATCCAGGTTGGAAGATGAAGCAGTCATGTGATTGGTAGCACCAGAGTCCATGTATCAATCATGAGTAGTATTCAGTTGCTGATAATAATGTGGCTGAGTAATGTCCGCAGAATTTACCTCTTCGGGAGCAACATGTGACAGTTTGTAACAAAGTTCAGCAAGATGACCGGGACGATGACACCACTGGCAGACATAAGTGGGCCGACTGCCCTGTGGAGGAGCACCACCACTAGCCGGGGACAGTGTCCGACCGCCGCCCCTCCCTAGCCCAAAACCACGGCCTCCTCTGCCGCGGTTAGCCTGTCCGGACCCCTGTTAAGAAGCAGTAAAAGCAGAAGGTACCGGTCCAGAGGTAGACGAGTGAGCTTTGAGTGAAAATTCTAAATCCTCAGCATCAACAACAATAGTTTATAAATGGGGTAAATGATCTTTCACCATTTGAGTAGATGAAAACTGGGACAGTTTATCACTCAAGCCACGACAAAAAAACACCAGAAATATCCTCATCATTAAGAGAATGACCAAGAACACATAATTCATGAAGAATGTCCTTAAAACGAGCATAATATTCCACAATAGATTGATCATATTGACGAACTCCATATAAACGAACACATAGATAAAGGTGACGAGCACGAGAATTATTATGATATTTAGTGACTAAAGCATCCCATACCCGAGCAAAAGTGACCATACCATCAACTGCTGAAATTCCAGAAGGTGTCAGGGATGAAAAAATAACAGTTTAGACTAGTTGATATGTCTGAATCCAAGCATCATAAGCATTATCATCCTCAGAAGCCTTGTCATCCGGGTTCCTTGGAAGCTGAGCTCGCAGGTGCAGAGGAGCACTTCAACAATCCATCAACATAACCAATCCATTTGATAGTTCTTAAAACAGAGGTAACCTAAGTACGCCAGTGAGAATAGTTGGAACCATCAAGTTTGATGGTGATGTAATTGATCAACGATGGAAGAGTAATGGTCGTCATCGGGAACAAGCAAGAACATATCCAAACAAAAAAGAAAAATCAAAATGCACCAAAAACACAGCAAGCTTATGAATGCAAGTGGATGACTGATCTAACTTTTGTGCGTGGAATATGGAGCAGCAACGAACAAAAGCGGACAGTGGAGGCGCCGATGGACATATCAGCGACACATGATCGACAGCGAGCATCGCGTGAGACGACGCGTGGAGCAGCGACGTCGAATCTTCGATTGGCGATCACTAGATATCTGGGAGCGGCGGCGGTGATCCGAAAGACGAAGCGGATGGGTGGCAGCCTGAGATCGGAAAACGCAAGGAGAAATTTGGAATTTTTTGGAAAAAGCCAGAGAATATTTGGAGAACTGACTGATACCATGATAGAATGTAAAACCTACATATAATTGTGGCTATGTGTATTCATATATATAGTGAATACAAAGGGTATACAAGGTAGAATCAGTTATGAAAAAGAATATATACAAAACCAATCAGAAATGGTATTCCTTTCTTAACCTGATTTTAATTAATTTAATATTCTCTTAGGTTTCAAGTCATATGGATAAACCCCAGTCGACTCGCAAATTCAACCAGCCGAACCATATTTTTAAAATACTCATTTAACCCATTGCCCATTTAAGTCATTAAACAATTTATCCATGCCTCTTCGAATTTAACAATAGACAATTACTTAACCTGCGGGTTACAGGTCTATTTTGCCAATTTAGTGATGTAAAATTCACCCAAGATAAAACCCAATTTTGCTCATTATCTTAGAATCATGCATTACGTGGAATAATTAAGATTGAATAACTTATGATTAGTGCTAGTTCCAGTACAAATCCTCATGGACCCAGCCTGAATGTCTAGGTAAACCCAAAACAGCCTGAATATCCTCATGAAAAGTGATGAAATTGTTATGCGGAATAATCGAGAAAAAATAAGCAAAGAAAATAAAGCGAAAGACAAAATATCAAGAATTTACGTGGTTCACCAATTGCCTACATCCACGACCGACCAAGATCGGATTACACTAGAGAGAAAATGCCAGAATTGCAGATTTCCTACTCTCTACCAATCTTATCTCTTAGGGTTACAATAAAAGGACAAGACACTATATATATAGTCCTCTCCACCTTAAACCCTAACGGCTTTGGACCCAAAAAACATTTTGGCCAAACCAGAACTGATATGAATATCAAAATGGCATTCAGTTTTTGGAGTAAATTTATAATTTTAATGATGGACACGTGGAAGGAGTACATCGTGTGCATGAAAAACATTCCAGGAAACATTTGACTATCATTTTCAGGAAAGCCTAGAACACTTTGTCAAGAATACACAATACTCTTTTTCCCACTGGATTTTTTGGTAAGGTTGTGTAATCTTGATATAATTATAAGTGTAAAGCGCCGATAACCAAAATGATATTGATGTCCCTCCTCGTTCTAAGAAGACCAGAAGAAAGAAGCCAGGATTTATAAATTTAATAAATCCTGACATTTGGCCACATGGGTCTTGTAATGGGAAGATTTTGGGTTGAATGCTATTTGTTTGTTTGTTAATTTCAGCCATGGCATTAAAATTTCAGCCGAGATTTATTTATGTTAGGATTAGATTAGGACATTTAATTGTAGTTATTTTAGGACA
>JAULKM010057221.1:0-12479 GCA_032355605.1 Rubia tinctorum
GAATCTATATGCTCGTAAGGACCAAAAATCCATTAGACTCAACTAGGTTGCAAAATGAAGGATTTAGATATAAAAACCGAAAACGGTCATCTAAACCCCTTGTGATGTAAACCTACCTAAATCTAGTAATCTTGCAACAAAAACATAACAAAAGAGATGTTAAATGTTTCGGAAAACACATGCATTTGTCGTCACATCAAGCACACCGGTCTTCCGATAGCCGACAATCCGAATGAACTAACTAGAGATTGAGAGCCTCCATCAAGAGTATCTGACCACTCTCTGGGTGATGTTGAGGTGATCCACAATAGATTACTAGCTAGGGAAACACTTGAAAACTATCCCGACTAGGCAATTATAACCACCCAGAAAAAGGTTACCTCAATTTTTTGTGGATAGGATTCTATGTTATAACATTGTTAAACTAAACATTACGTATTTCATGTAAGGTTCTCAACTATGTGAGATTTTCATAGAGGTTGGTGAAAGTGCAACCCCACTACATGTTGCCGATGGTATTTTTTATGGAATTACGTGACATCATCATTCAATTCCAATCGAGGACAGAATCTCAATGGTATCGGTGGAGAAAACTTTGGTGCAAAATGATGGCTTACCAATTATGGAAGAAGATTACAAGAAGGCAGGACCTGCTTAAGGAATGTTTCTTCTTTGGCCTTGCCGTCTATTATACGTCGATCCTACAAAGATGGAAATTTGAAAGTAAGTCGGCCACCAACATATAAAACAGTTGTACTGGTAGCTAACATCACTAAAACCCTTATGACAAGGAAACAAATAGAAAAGGGTTCTCCACCTTTCATCCACTTTCTATCCAATTGGATCAATGAACACCAACATAACTCCACATACACATTTTTGGGGATAAGTGAGTATTTGGTATAAATCGAGACATCATAGTGTTGTGGATTGACCTCGGGGAATTATGGAAGCGTGACCAAGTCAACCAAAAATCATGTGCCTCTTTCTATTGTAAGTGTGAGGAATTGGGTATTTAAAATAGTTGTGGTTCATACATATTCTACTCTAATCTTGAAAATGCTATGTGTAAGGTACATGTATTACTTTGCTAATCAAAAGGAGAAAGTTTGGGTAGGGTATTTTTGTCCATTGATGACCCAAGAGATTAGGTGTTCCAAGCAAGAACTCATCGATTATGTGCGCAAAAGCATAGGCCGAACCCATAATAAATTATTCACTGCACCTTACATTGAGAGGTGTTGTTTTCAATTTTAAATTGTTACACATGGCCTTGGATGTCTTATTTTCAGTAAATATTTTTTTTAAACATAGGTATGTATGTTGGGATCATTGAAGATTAATTTTGATTTTTCCGGATGACAAGGGTGTGTACTGGATGGATCCGTTGAACTTTCAACCTTCATGAGTTTTTGTTGATATTTTAGAGAGTGCATTCGATGAGTCAAATCTAACAAAGGGACTACATGTAGTTCTAATCAAGGTTTAAAGTTCAATAATAAATAATAATAATTTCATTATTGATGATTATTATTTTCACATAATCTTCTCTAAAAATCAATACAAGAGAAAAGTAAAATATGGGAGTGTGGGTACTATTTAATGTTATATGCAGCGGAGTGCGTTAAAAATGTGCGATTTGATTACTTAGAAATTGATAAAGTGATTATTCTTTTCATAATAATATATGTCAAATTTTCTTCTTCGCTAAACTAACCTAACTAGTGTCTATTTTTATTATCTCCACGAATTTTCCAAAGGAATATAACCCGTACTCACAAGATGATATCAATGTTGCAAGAAATTGTTTTGCAAGACATTTAGTTCATGTTCGATCTACAAATCTTGGATTTCCCTACGTGGTACCTTACACATTTCTCCACACTCGGGACATGTATTGTGCGTAATATAATTTAGTTGTTTTCTGTTCCTATCTATAGACAGTTGCTTCATTAGCGTGGTCTATATATTTTTGTTGATGCTCCAATCATATTGTTGAGTGTTATGGTTTCTTAAAATTTTATATGTCACGTGTGAAATAGAATTTACGTGATTTCTATTCCTATGTATAGATAAATTCCAGTTTAGCGGTATCTATGCTTTTTTTTTAAAAAAAATTCATAATGTACATAATGTCTATTCTAAATTTTATTCCTGATTTGAGGATAATTGATTGGGTTATAGCAAGGAATTTAATGTTGTACAATTGTAGCCGAAATCACTTCCGGTTTCGGAAGTTGGTCGTGTGTGAGCTACCAACATTTACATGGTTTCGGAAGTTGTTCGTAACCTCATTACCCAATTCCGGATCTGAGTTCGTAAGTTTTAATTACAAAAGCATTATTTCAAGCGCAAATACCAGTGTCGGTTTGGAAAAATCCCCCGACAAAGGAACACGTTATTTCCCTCCAACAAAAGTCCAAGTTTACCCACGGTTCCGAGTTCGTATGATTAAATTCACTAAAAACAACTTAGCCAAAATTCTAGTTTCGGCCCGGAAACTTTACCAGACGGAGGAACCCATTATCCCTCTCTGATGCTAGTCCGAGTACCGAAAGCTAATTACAATTCCAATCCTGAAAGCACTTTGATTATTCGAGGGTGTCTGTATCGTTCTGAGTTCGAAACCCTTTCAAAGACAGTTCCTTGAGATGGTCAAAGGCAGTAAGTAAACCACCTTCTGTTGTTTCCAACAAAGGCGGGACTAGAGAAATCACCTTGAAAGTGCCTTCTCTGGTCCAATACAACATCCTTTAATCCCCCATCTAACACTAGTGAACATCCACACCTCTACATTTTTCTCCCACATTCCATTCACACCCAACTACGAAATCCACAAACTTAAAATCTAATGAATTGGTAATCAAACTTCAACAATCAAAAAAGGGTGGTGAATATCGAATAGAAACTGAGGTTATATTTATTTATCATATGCTTCAATATCAATTCATTTGGTGAAAATCATTCTACATGTTGAAGAATAAAAGTTTAAATCTTTATATGAATTGTGATGATTGTGTTAGACGTTTATTTTGTAGATTGTGTTCCCTAGAGTTGTTGTTGTAAATATCGTGCCGTGTATAATTTATGAGAAGTTATAAGCATATATTTAAGTTGATTCTATACCTAAATGTTGTTTTTTTTATAGAAAATTGCTTGATTGACTGACGTTGGTCAGCAACTGTCGTTCCAACAAACAACAAAATGGATATGTGACCGGCATCGGTCACTTAAGACATTTTCAGTTAGAATATTTGATAAAAATTAAATACATGACACACAGAAGTGGAAATTTTTATGCCACAAATAGGAAGGTGTGGGAATCGTTGGAAGGATGCATTATAATTGAAATTGGTATACCACTACCTTTAAAACAACATCGATAGATGACTTTAACTTTCAGCAACGACTTGTTATAAGTACGAATCTTGTATAACTACAACTGTTGTATACTTAATTTGCGGATATCCTTTTTCTAAAATAATCTATGCTTTGTGTGAAATTGAAGTAAAATGGCAGAGAAAATTATCAATGGAATTTAAACATATTCATGGAACATTTAAGTTTAGAATAGTTTGATTGTTCGGTAAAGCAGTTGCACCAAGTGTTTAAATCAAATACAATGCGACTAATTTATTGTAGTGGATATTGATTCCAAACATTGTTCTTGTAATACACATAAGAACTTTTCTTGCGTATTATTGTAAAGCACGTATATAGATTATGTAATGAATATTGGCTTCCGATTATGGACTATAATCGATAGTATTTTAGTAGTTCTTTGTAGTTATTATAAGTTTGAAATATGTTATTGTATTGATGTTCGTGTGATGGGCTTCCATTTTGCTTTAGTTAACCATAGTGAAAATAAAACATAGTAAGCGACATCTACCGTGCCATCGCATGAAAACAATGAAAATGTCAATCCAAGTAATGTTGGACACCTACACAACCAACATTGACCAACCATGATCACAATTAAAAGTTGACCAATGAGGGCTCTATTGTCAATTAAATCGACAGACGACCGATATTGGTCATGAACTCGCTTAAGATAAACATTGATTTTTGACTCGATACCTACTGACATAGATTTAACGCTCGATGGTGACCATCATTGGTCATTGTGCGCCATTCCAATTGGTCCCATACAACACATATCGATGTCGGTGGGCTATCATTTCTGATGACGTCAAAATCTATTTACCTAGGTTATTTTAAGAAAATCCAACGTAAAAATTAAGCCGAGGTAAAAAATTTATGCCTTTTTTACTTTTCCTCTATTTACCTAGGTTATTTCCAGGAAAATAACTGAGGCAAAAAGCCCTCTAAAATTAGGGTAAAAAGTCTTTTTTTGGAGTTTGATCTATTTCGACGGGTCTAGTTTTTGTTTTTCAATCTGTTTGCCATTTGGACAACATAGATTGTTATTTGAATCAAGGGGTGTTACATTTATTGAAAATCTATGTTTGGAATAGTGATATTGATACGTGATATACTCTATGCCAACTGGTCATGATGTTTACGGGAAATAAGTTAATGTCTCAATGGCAATAGTACAGTTTTATTGGATCCACTACGAGAAACATGACCTTGGACCCAATAGTTTTTGGGGATTTTACTTTGATTATTGATGCCTAAAATCTAAGGTAAATACCACAACAATAAAGTCACTTTTTACCTTGGTTTTTTTCCAGAATAATCGAGGCAAATAGTTTGACTGACAATGACTCGAAATGTAACCAATATCGAATGTTGCAAGGGTCAAACCCCATTTCATTATGTGATCGACATCCGTACAACCTACACCAGGGTGATCTTGAATTATTTCAAACCCTTTAAGAAATGATGCGGCCACATTTCGGTGATGTCGAAAGCGGGATCGGACCCCTAGTAACATAAAGTACTATTGAAAGCATCCTGAAGTTGGGTTCATGTATAGATTAACTAAAAATTAAGCCAAAATTTGACCGATATTGGCTCTTTTTTGTTTCCAATTTAACAAAATAACCTAAAGCAAAATTGATGTCTGTTATGCTTTTGGTTTTTTATGTGTAACCAATGAAACCCAACTTGTTTAATCAACAAAAATAGCAACAAAATACATAATTTAACACTATTTATTAGATAATGGTATTGATACAAAAAATTGATCGAATCCTAGTAACTAACACCCAAACGAAATACACTTACATCTGCACAATCTATACTAATTCTAAACCCTAATTATACTTCACATTCAACTGAAACACAATGAAATTGTCTTTTAACCACAACATCTTCACTTTGGCCTAACAAAGAACATAAAAATAACATCAACAAACAATGAAGAATAAATCACAAAGCTGAAACAGTTTTGCTACCCAACTGGGTGCTTAGTTCATATCTTAATGAAACTTCTACTATTCTTACATATAGGTTGGTGGGATGTTTTGTTTTTACATCCAGTTGAATGCCAACACCAGCCGAATGCCCTTATTTTTGTTACATTGATTATGATCTTCAACTATATTGGTGTTGGGATTTTGACAAATCTACATAGGTGGATTAGCTCTTCACTGGGGGGAGGTGGTAACAATTGGTGGTTTTATTATAATTAGAGTGTATTTATATGGTATACTATTTAGTTGTGATAGAATAAAATACTGCATAAATTTACGTGCGTATTTGCTTGCTTTACATATAATTTATGTAAATTTATATAATTTTCATATGATCATTTCATTGTTATAAAGTACATAATATACATTTATACGCCATTTGACTGAGGTTTATAAAAATATTTACATTAAATTTTCTGTGTTATATATTTCTCATATTAGGAGCATATGGACTTAAAGCAAGTGTCCTCACCTTGTGGTTTTTTATAACCATCAATCACAGGAGATTGTTCATTGGTGCATTTGTAGTCACCACAACCTATTTAGTATGTTTGCATTAAATATAATATTAAATTGTGTTTTGTTCAATAATTATATCCTAATTAAATTTCTACATTTCTTGCATACAAGTTTGTGGGTTATTTTAATTTTCTACGTCCACACCACTGCCCACACAAGTCTAATGCCCTTCATATTTTTTTGCATCGATGATGATTACCAACCATATCGGTGTTGCGATGTTGATAAATCCCCAATAGTGGAATAACACTTCACTATGGGAGGAGGTTCAACTTGCAGGATTATTTTATTTCATGTGCAAGAATGCATATGGTATACTATTATATTATGATAGAGTAAAATATTCCATTAGTTTGCGTGCAAATTTTGTATTTTTTACATTTAAATTTATGTAAACTTATAAAATTTGAGCACAAATTGCACGCTTATTTACTAGGAATGTTTCATTGTTATAAATTACATAATACACAGTTATACACTATCTAATAGAAGTTTATAAAAATATGTACAATATTTTTTGCATTTTAGGTATCTCTCATATTCGGAGCATTTGAACTTAGAACGATTGTGCTCACCTCGTGGTTTTTGAAAACCATCAAACTCTGGAGTTTGTTGATTGGCGCATCTTTAGTCACCACAACCTCTTTGGTAAGTCTGCATTTGATTTAATTTAATTATGCTTAGTTATATAATTATATCATGATAAAACATCTATTATTCTTGCATATAGGTTTGTGGATTTTTTTCTACGTCAACCTCAATGTCTGCACATGTTGGATGCCATTCATTTTTGCTACGTCGATGTAATTGTGCTGCGATCTTGAAAAAATCCTCAGAGGTTGATTAACACTTCACTTTGGGGAGGATGTCAATTGGCGGGCTGTTTTATTTACAGTATAACAATGTATATGGTATACAATTCAATTTTATAGAATAAAATACTTGCGTGCGGATTTTGTAATTTTACTTTTAAATTTATGTAAACTTATAAAATTTGAACACAAATTGCATGCTGATTTACTAGAAATGTTTCATTGTTATAAAGTACATAATACATAGTCATACACTATCTAATAGAAGTTCATAAAAATACGTACAATATTTTTTGCATTTCAGGTATCTCTCATATTCTGAGCATTTGAACTTAGAACAATTGTGCTCACTGCGTGGTTTTTGAAAACCATTAAACTCTGGAGTTTGTTGATTGGCGCATCTTTAGTCACCACAGCCTCTTTCGTAAGTTTGAATTTGATTTAATTTAAATTATGCTTAAATCTATAATTATATCATGATAAAACATCTACTATTCTTGCATATAGGTTTTTGGGTTGTTTTCTACGTCAACCTCAATGCCTGCACATGCTGGATGCCCTTCATTGTTGCACGTCGATGATGATCATCAACTGTAATTGTGTTACGATCTTGAAAAAATCCTCAGAGGTTGATTAAAACTTCACTTTGGGGAGGAGGTCAATTGGCAGGCTTGTTTTATTTACAGTGTAACAATGTAAATGGTATACAATTCAATTTTTATAGAATAAAATACTTGCATGCGAAATTTTTTATTTTACATTTAAATTTATGTAAACTTATAAAATTTGAACACACATTGCATGCTCATTTACTAGGGATGTTCCATTTTTATAAAGTACATACTACACTATTATACACTATCTGATAGAAGTTTATAAAAATATGTACAATACTTTTTGTGTGCCAGGTATCTCTCATATTCGGAGCATTTGAAATTATAACAATTGTTCTCACCTCATGGTTTTTTATAACCATCAAATGCTGGAGTTTGTTGATCGGCACATCTTTAGTCACCACAGCCTCTTAGGTAAGTTTGTGTTTAATTTAATTTTAAATTATGCTTAGTTCAATAATTCAACCTGTTAGGTAAGTTTGTGTTTAATTTAATTTTAAATTATGCTTAGTTCAATAAATATGTCATAATATAACATCTACTATCCTTGCATATAGGTTTGTGGGTTTTTTCTACATCCACCTCACTGCCTACACATGTTGGATGCCCTTAATTTTTGCTGCGTCGATGATGATAATCAATTATATTGGTGATGCAATCTCGAAAAATCCACATGGGTGGATTAACACTTCACTATGGGAAGGTGGTCAATTGGTGGGATTATTTTATTTAAAGTTTAACAATGTATATGGTATAAACTTCAATTTTGATCGAATAAAATACTTGCGTGAAAATTTTGTAATTTTACATTTAAATTTATGTAAAATTATAAAATTTGAACGCAAATTGCACGCTCATTTACTAAGAATATTTACTGTTACACAGTTATACTCTATTTGATAGAAGTTTATAAAATTATAAACAATAGTTTTTGGATGTCAGATATCTCTCATATTTGGGGTATTTGAATTATAACAATTGTCCTCGCCTTGTGGTTTTTTATAACCATTAAATGCCGGTGATTGTTGATTGTGGCATCTTTAGTCACCAAAGCCTCTTTGATAAGTTTGTTTTTAATTTAATTTTAATTTATTCTTAGTTCAATAAGTGTATCATAATAAAACATCTACAATTCTTGCATATAGGTTTGTGGGTTATTTTCTATGTCCACCTCACTGCTACACCAGTTGGATGCCCTTCATTCTTGCTGCGTCAATGATGATCATCAACTATATTGGTGTTGCGATGATGACAAATCCACATGGGTCGATTAACGCTTCACTGTGGGGAGGAGGTCAATTGGTGGGCTTGTTTATTTTGATTGTAATAATGTTTATGGTATACTATTAAATTTTGATAGAATAAAATACTTGCGTGCAAATTATGTAGCTTTAAACTTAAATTTATATAAACTTATAGAATTTGCACACAAATTACACGCCCATTTACTTGGAACCTTTCATTTTTATAAATTATATTATACACATTTATACACTATTAGATAGATTTTTGTAAAAATATGTACAATATTTTTATGCATGTCATGCGTCTCCCATATTGGGAGCATTTGGACTTATAGAAAGTTTTCTCACCTTATAGTTTTTAATAACCATTGAATGCATGAGATTGTTGTTGGCACATCTCAACTAGTCACCACAGCTTCTTTGTTAAGTTCTGATTTAATTTAATTTTAAATTATGCTTAGTTCAATGATTATATCCTAACAAAACTTCTACTATTCTTGCATATAGGTTTCTGGGCTGTTTTCTAAGTCCACCGCACTGCTCACACAAGTTGGATGCTTTAATTTTTTGCTACATTGATGATGATTATCAACTATATTGGTTTTGTGATCGTGAAAAAATCACATGGGTGGTTTAACCTTTCAATATGGGGAGAAGGATCAAGTGGATGAATTGTTTTTCTAGAGTGATGATACTCTCAGTGAAAATTCATAGTGAAACATCAAATTGAATGAATTGACATTAATGAAAAGACCAAACACTAATCAACTTTGATGCATCAATTTATACGTTTATTTTGGGAACTTTTGGGATTCACTTTTGTATACTTTTGTACTCTAGATGTGGCATTTTGCCTTGAAATTCTCTAAGATGAGTTAAGAGTGACTTTACACTTTTATTACTCTTCTAGGGATTTTGTGTGACAAGGAAAATATTGGAAGACTTTGAAAACTTCGAAGACTATCTTTGAAGATTTGAATACCATGAAGACTACATTTTGAAAACAATGAAGACCTTCAAGACCCGAAGAAGGGAAGAGGATACAACTACAATAAGACCAGGAAATAAGAAAACATTTGAGAGCATAGTACTTTGATCGTAGCGAGTCACGACGAATATGTCGCGACTCGCGACGGTCTTCAGCCCAGATCTACTTTTTGGACTTTTTGTAATATAAATACTCTCTATTTTTCTCCTTTTTCTATCCCCTTCTTCCCCCGATTCTACAGCAGCAAAACCCTATTTTTTCATATTTTCCATCTTTGTTTTATCTTGAATTCATGTTTGATTTGGTTTTGTTGTTTAGTATAAACTCTATTAGCTAAACTTAACCTTGGGAGCAATTGATTAAGGCTTCCAAGCCCATGTCTATAGATCTGTATGTAAGCTATTTAAAGCTTTGCTATTGTGTATTTATTGTGCTTAAATTTGGTTGTTGAATCCATTAATGGTATTGGAAGTTTGAGTATATGAATTGCTTGTATGATTATTTGTTAGGGTTTGGAGAAATTAGCTAATTCTCCCTTCTTTTAATATGAAATCCAAGAGCATGAATTAGAGCTTCTAATGTTGTTGATAATTTGATGAATGCTAGATAAATGTGATAATGTCGAATTCTTTATCATGTTTGTTTTGTGTAGCAAATAGGAGAAGTTTATGAACGTTGAACGTTCTTGACTAATATTGTGTAAATGCATGAATTCGTTCAATGCTCAGACACGGTGTAGTGTTTTTAAGTGTTACCAACCTTGTTGATTCTTTGTACTTAATGCCACTAATGGGATACTTTTTGGCGTTGAATGACTAAAAGGATCATTAGTGAGGTTTAGCGAGAGATGTTGAATTCACTCTTGTAAACTACTATCAAAGAAGGGTAGGAGATTTATCTTCACAACAAGTAAAAGTGTTGAATATTCTATATGTTCAATGATAGATAAGAGACTTGGAAGTATAAGTCAATTGCGCCCAAAATCCAATAATTCACGATTAACCCCGTCTTAATAATTGTTGTTTATTTAGTAGATTTGTATGATTTTCTAGTGTAACCTGTCTTTAAATTGATAACTTAGAAAAACCAAAGTAAAACCCCCTCTTTTTATAAGCTTTTATATGTATGTATATCTTTATATCTGGTATAGTATTTACCATTATATGAGCAAATGCTTAAGAAAATCCCTGGTCTCCGAGGACGACCCCGACTTGCCATTATATACTTAATTGTAGTTAAGTGCACTTTAGGGATTAAAATAGTGTCTTTGAGAGGTACGGCGACGATATCCCACCTATTGTATTGTAATATCTACGATATGTGATTGATATCAGTGAACAAGGAGATAGAGGATGGTGCTATATCTCCATAAATCTGACCATATTTTACAGGGGGTCAAGAGGAACAGATGCGAGAAGAAGCCTAAACTTGCAGCGACTTGGCTCTAAAGAGACAATAGGTTGCATAGTTAATGAACACATATAATACTCCTCAGTGTGGGTTCGACTATGCTAGGAAGGGGTGGAGTATTGATACTGAACGATAACTGGGTGAATTTTGTTTATCAATCTCTGGCATACTTGGCAATTTTCAGGTTTATGCACCCACTATTGAGGTGGACTACAGTGTACGAGATATAATCATGAATCAGATGATAATCCAACACCTCCGATGGAATTCATGACCAGTCTCTATCGACGTTGCTTTCACCACCACCCATACAGGTTGGGTAGTTCGCAATTTAAAAGCTAGTTATTTTGTATTGAAGTTTGCAATGTTTCTTAATGTAATCTGATAGATTAAAACCAGTATCTTATTGGTATAGTTTATTTTACCTCAACTTGCATTTTGGATAACTAGATCCCAAAACTAAATGTTATTTTGCTGGAATTTTATAGCCAGGATATAGTTTCAATATTTTTTGTAATGAAGCATGTGACCATGTATTTATAATAATTCTATATGTGTGAGGTTGGGCATTTTGAATCGTACATAGATGTAAGTATACCTTAATTATGATGATGTAATGTTGTGAATTTTTTATGCAATGTGATTGAGTCTGGTTTGCTTCTAGGTTTTCTTCCAATCCTTCCTGTTCGAGGCTTTCCCATTTGTTGTAAAAATATTTCTATCATCTTTGTATCTCATGGTGATTGGTTGTTACCTGTTAATTATGTCTGCTTCTTGCTAACACACTTAGCTTCTTTCGAGCGTATTATTTTCATCTTTTGGCATTAAACCTAGCCTCCTCCAAAAACCATGAAAGCTGGAAAAGAAATTTTTGATACCCACCGATGACGCCATTGATGCGAGGGCTTCCTTATAGACTACCATCATCATAATGGAGAAAGAAACAACAAGAAGTTGGAAAATGAAAGAGGCAAAAAAAAGAAATAGAGACAATACATAAAGCATTGAAGGGGACAAAAAAAGATGGGTCGACATAATCACAAGAGGAAGAGAACTAGAATTAGATTAATCGCTCTTCACCAAAACTCCATTAACCAAATACCAAAGGGATATCTCGAAAAACCATTAGAAACTATTTAGAGACCCTAGGCCCCAATGAGAGCTCTAAAAGAGAAAAGATCCAAGGATTATGATGCGTGTGATTCCTTCTGAATAACCTTTAAATGAAAAAAGTCACCTAAGAGGCATTTATGAACTCGAAAATCATTTTTGACCTCAACTCGATGGAACCGCCTTCTAACTCTGCATTTAATAGGGTATTCTCTACAAGTGATTCCTCTATCTTGTAATTTATAATTACTAAAATCTTTATATCTATTGAATGGTTATTGTTTTTTTTAAATTTCATTTTTGTTTTATACATAAATTGTGTGTTGATGTGCTCAATTTGTATCCCACTTTTAACATATTTGAAATCTATTTTTGTAATAGATTAGGTATTTAATTGGAGA
>JAULKM010057230.1:0-12479 GCA_032355605.1 Rubia tinctorum
TGGGTCATACCCATATTTTTTAATTACCCATTTTACTCAACCCGTATTTGACCCGTCCGCCCATTTGCCACCCCTACTCCTCCCATACATGATCCATCATTGGTGATATTACCTCAGCCTTTTGGTATGGAACAAACCGGCTCAAATGATCAGCTACAAGGTTTTTTTACCCTTCTTGTCTAGGACCTCCAAATAAAACTCGCTCAAAAGTAAAATCCATCGAATCAACATTGGCTTGTCCTCTTTCTCCATCATCAAGTGAGAAAGCACTGTATGGTCAGTGTACACAATAACTTTGGTACCAAGAAAATAAGATCGAAACTTTTCTAAAGAGAAAACCACAGCAAGCAGTTATTTTTCCGTGGTGGAGTAGTTCCTTTGGGCCTCATTGAGAGTCATGGATGCAAAATAAATGGCTTGAGGCATTCTCCCCACTCTTTGTCCAAGCACCGCTCCGACGGCGTAATCACTTGCATCACACATGATCTCAAAAGGGATGGACCGATCCGGGGGTTGAATAATAGAGGTTGAGACTAACCTTTCCTTCAATGAATTGAAGACCATTTTACAACCCTTTTCCACCACAAATTCCACCTCATTCGGCAACAACTTGCACAAAGGAGATGAAATTTTTGAAAAATTCTTGATGAACCGGCGATAGAATATCACATGACCAAGAAAAGAACGCACTTGCACATATTAGTAGGATAAGGAAAAGTTTGAATTGTGTCTATCTTTTCCTTGTCTGCCTCAATACCCTTACAGGAGACAATCTAGCCTAAGACAATGCCTTGTTCTACCATAAAATGCCATTTCTCGAAATTTAACACAAGATTAGTGTCAATGCAATGCTTAAGAACTTGTGCTAAATTTTCTAAACAATTGTCAAAAGAATTACCATGAACGGTGAAATCATCAATGAATACTTCCAAAAATTTCTCAAAAAATTCCAAGAAAATGCTTACTATACACCTTTGGAAAGTGACAGGGGCATTACATAGCTCAAAAGGCATACGCCGGTAAGCAAACATACCAAAGGGGCATGTGAATGTCGTCTTCTCTTGGTCCTTTGAGGCAATGACCACTTGAAAATAACCCAAGTACCCATCCAAAAAGTAATAATATGGGTGACTTGCAAGCCTCTCGAGCATTTGATCAATGAACGATAACGGGAAATGATCTTTCTGGGTTAACGTATTTATCCTTAGGTAGTCAATGCAAATGCACCACCCGTTTTGGACGCGAGTGGGCAACATTTCACCCTTGTCATTTTCAACCACTGTTACCCCACTCTTCTTTGGCACCACTTGTGTTGGACTCACCCATTTGCTATCCGAAATTGGATAAATCATCCAAGCTTGAAGCAATTTGAGGATCTCCACCTTTACCACCTCTATCATAGGCGAATTTAAACGGCGTTGAGGTTGTCGCACGAGTTTTACATCATCTTCCAACAAGATTAGGTGCATGCGAGTGGATGTGATTATACCTTCAATGTCGGAAATAGTCCATCCAGTTGCTTCCTTGTTTTCTTGCAAAACCTCCATTAGCTTCCCCTCTTGCTCTTGGGTAAGTTTACTCGAAATGATGACCATGAGTATTTCCCCTCTCCCCAAGAAATGCATACTTGAGGTCACTTGGCAAAGGTTTAAGCTCAATTATCAGGGCTTTCTTCATTGATGGCAAGATTTCCAATTTCTCGGATTCCTCTGAAGGTAGACGAGGATGGTTTGAATTCATCTTTTGAAGCTCATTCAAGTCCTCAACTATTTCCTTCAAGTTAGTACTCATAGAATATACATTGTATGCATCATGATTATCACATTTTAGAGCAACTAACAAGGAATCATCACCACTTAATTCAATTACATCTTGCACAACATCATCTATAACTTCTAAAGAATGGTAATAATATTCTTCATTAGGATACTTCATAGAGTCATTTATTTTAAACTCTACTTTAATCCCATCAAATTCCATGGTGAGGGTACCATTATGCGCATCAATCATTGTCCTAGAATTTTTCAAAAATGGTCTCCTAAACGAAACTGGAGTGGTATGTTTATCATGCTTCATATCTAGGACACAGAAATCCACATGGAAAATTAAGTAATCCACCTTAACCAACACATCCTCGACAATACCCTTAGGCTATGCACTAGAATGATCGGCTAATAATATAATCACCCCGATTTTATTCAACGTACCCAAATTGAGGCTTTCATACAAAGAGTAAGGAATCACATTTATGGATGCACCTAGATCAAGCATAACTTTTTCAAAATGTGTGTTTCCTATCATGCAAGGGAAGGTGAACATATTGGGATCGCTACGTTTAGGAGGTAACTCCCTTTGCACCAAGCGAAAACATGCTCATTTCTTCCTTTCTTTAGCTTATTTTTTCCCTTTGCTATCTATTCACAACACATAATTCCTCAAGAAATTTAGCATAACTAGGAATTTTTTCAATGGCATTCAAGAGAGGAACATTTACGTCACATCTATGAAAGACTTCGTAAATTTCCTTGTTGTCTTCCTTACTCTGCTAATCCTTCAAAGACTCTGAATATGGTGGTTCATGTACATATGGAAGGATCTCCACCATTTTTTCCTTCTTGTGAGTAGGGGATGAAGGCTCGGGAATGGATGTCAATTTTTCAATGGTAATCTTCTCTTCCTTCTCCTTTCTCTTCCTTACTTTGTCATTGGCCACTTTCTCGGCCTCTTTCTCAAATTCCTTCTCAAACACTTCAACCAAAATGGGTTCATTTTCAATAATTTCATCCTCCCGGGAATCGCCAACCACCTTACCACTTCTCAAAATGATAGCACTCGAATTTTGTCGAGGATTAAGCCCTGGTTGAGATGGAAGTTTTCATGAATATCTTGCTTCCATTCGGTTCAAGATTTGAGCCATTTAGCTGAGTTGAGTCTCTAAGTTTTTTATGCTAGAGCCGGTCTTCTCTTGGTGTCTCATGGCCTTCTTCGCACATTGGTTAAATTTGTGATGGCTTGCATGATTTCCTCCCTTGACATCCCCAAAATTTCACCTTGATTGTGGGGCTTATCACTAAGCCTTTGGTATTGAGATTGTGGTGGCCGATATTGTTGTTGATGAGGAAGATAAGGTTGAGCATTTTGACTTCCTTGAGCATTCCCATATTGGAGATTTGGGTAGACTTGGTTAGCCGCATTGTAAGGCTGGTTTTGGTATCCTCCACCTCCTTGGTATCCTTGATTTTGGTATCCCTGCCCTCTTGATATCCCATAGCACTCACTTCCTCCACATAGTCGAGAGCACAGATATTCACTTCGCTTCGACTTTCCACTCACCAACAATCAATCAGAATAAGAAGCTTTAATATGTGTCTTAGATCTTATCAAAAGTATTAAGGCCTTTAGTGATTCGCAGATAATGGTTCAGCAAGTGCGAGAAGACTACGAAGTGCGGGAAAAACAGCTAGTAAAGTATTTGGGAAAAGTTCATCAGCTCATTGTCCAGCTTGAATACTTTGATGTTCAACATGTACCAAGGGGTGAGAACACAAAAGAAGACGCATTGAGCAAGCTAGAAACAGCTGGATTTGATTCATTTTTCGGCCACAAAGATGTTAACGTAGAAGTCATCCCAATAACAAGTACGGTAACTACAACCGTGTCAACAATACAGACTGGAGGCATAAACTAGATGACACCATTGATAGAATACTTTGCAAAAGGAAGGTTGCCAGCAGACAAGACGCAAGCCAGAAAATTGGAGTTTCGATCTCATAACTACTCTTACAAAGAATAAACCTTATACAAAAAAGGTTTCTTGACTCCATGGATAAAGTGTATAGGACCATCATAAGCAGGGAAAGTCCTAAGGGAAACACATGAAGGATTGTGTGGAACGCATCAAGGCTCTAGAATGATTTCTAAGAAGATAATTCAAGTTGGGTACTACTGGCCGAGTATGTTCAACGATGCAAACAACTTCGTGCTCAAATGTAAAAGTTCCCAGATCAACACTTCGATATCGCACAAACCACAGGCTGTTTTTAACAGGAATATATGGAGCTTGGCCATTTTATAAGGGGGAGTTGATCTGGTAGAAACTTTTCCAAAGGGTGCTGGCAATGCAAAATTCTTATTAGTCGTGATTGACTACTTCACTAAATGGGTGAAAGTGAAGCCTATGGGGAGAGTAACAACGAAAGTAACAAGAAAGTTTGTCTGGTAGAACATAGTTTGTCACTTCTGAGTGCCACAAACTATCGTTACGGACAATGACATGTAATTCACCAGTGGAGTCTTCACAGAATGGTGCTCGAAGTTAGGGATTACACATAAGTTCACATATGTAGCTCACCCTCAAGCCAATGGACAAGTGGAAGTCACCAATAGGACTATAGTCCAAAGTATACAAAAAAATTGAAGGAAAGCGAACTAGTTGGGTGGAAAAAATACCTAATACCCTGTGGTCATATAGAAAAACTATTCGACAACCAACAGGAGAAATGCTATATAGTCTAGTCTATGGTCATGAGGTAGTAATACCGGTGGAAATTGGGAACTCGAGCCTTCGAGTACAGATATACAAGGAGGATGATAATCCCAAAATGATGAGAACAGGACTAGATAAACTTGAAGAAAAGAGGCAGCGAACAACAATCACAGAGGCGAAGTACAAGGAAAAGATGGCTAGAGCAAAAAATCAGAAGGCCAAGGAAACGCAATTCCAAATTGGTGACTTTGTGCTATAAAAGAATGAAGCGAGCCAAGCGGAAGAAAAAGGAGAGCCAAGCGGAAGAAAAAGGAAAGCTAAGCCCAAAGTGTGAAGCCCTTTACAAGCTAACAAAAGCGCACAGTTCCAACAGCTATAAGCTAGAGAGATTGGATAGTAGCGTCCCCGACATTTGGCATGTGATCAACCTTAGAAAGTTCTATGTGTAATATCTAAGGAGGAGGGTAGGAAAAATCCAAATTTATAGAAGCCATGAGATGATCATTGGTGTTGTTCGCATCCTTGTTTTCTTTTCAGAGTGATATTATCGTAGCCGTACATATTAAAGATAAAATGTGTCTTTTGGAGCAACATACTTTTCATGTTCTTTACTTACATTCTCTGAATAATAAGCCAACTACAATACACCGCAAACAATTGAGTTTGTCCAAGAACGAACAAAAAACTTACAACTTTTTGACATTGCAAGCTTTAGATCTTACAATATCGCAATCTTACATTTGTAAGCTACAGATCTTGTACAAAGGCAGATATGCCTACAAAAAATCAAAGCAATCAAGCAATAGATCTTGCAGTTCGTACGATACAAATTCCTGAGTTACCAAGCTATAGATCTTGGAACTTCCCAAACTCAACTAAGCAAGCTATAGACATTGTAAAAAGGTAGATATGCCCACAAACGCGACATAAACAAGAAATAGATCTTGCAAGTTTGTGCAATAAAACCCTTAATTTGGCAAGCTATAGATCTTGAAAATAGGCAAACATGCCAGCAATATCAGCAATATAAATTACACAGTTTCAAAAACTAAAGCACGAAAGTGATAAATACATAAAAAAAAAAGTGAACAGAAAGAAATGTAAAAAGCACAACACTTTGTGTTCAGAGATAGCGAAAAACTGAATTACAAAATAGGATTTAGTATAAAATACCACCCCAAACATTCCAAAAAATAAACTATTGATGCCTAGATGCATGAGATCATCCAGAGGATGAAGAACTGCCATGGCGATGAGATGTCTCAGCTTCGCGATGTGACTGCCCAGCCTCTTGATGACATCGTTCAGCCTCGTGTTCTTCTTCTAACATTTTTTCATAATGTCATTTCATGTATGAATAGGCAGGATGCCGTGTAAAATCCCTTTGTTCTATATGATCAAGATGCTTGGCATAGTACGCCTTAAAATTAGTTATAGGGCTAAATTCCTCACGATCAAGCTGCACGCTCATAACGTCAACAGTATCTTAATGATCTTTATTCGTAGCTATCAAATTTCTCACTTTCTCTTCCATTTGGAAAATGTGAGACCTAACAGCTTCAGACAAATTAATCCTCTACCAGCCGATACTCATTGATAGGTCCCCACGACTAATAGACCGAAGAGATGATGATGGAAGAACTTCAAGTTTATCCTTGTATTCAACACAAACTTGTTTAAGCTGATGCACAGATGATTTGAGATGATTAAACTCAACACAAAGCTCTTCATTCTCACTGTGAAGCTAAGTGTTTATAGAAAATTGTTTGTCAAATTTACTTTGCCACCCGGCTGCAGAAGAATAAAAATGATCACACTCACTCTGATTTCTCTTCAAAAGCTCTAGTAGGTCGTCTCTGTGAGAACAATGTTTATCAATGATCAGAGCCTTTTTGATGAGCTTGGCTAGCCTTGCTGGAAGCAAAGTTCTCAGCATCCTCCAGCTGACAAAGCATTCTAACCATGCTCAGTTGTTGGCACTGAATAAGATTGTTCTGTTTAGCATAAAACTCTTTCAGTTCGCGGACAGAATCTTGAGTATCCTTTAAAGTCTTCGTCCATCCAACTTCAAGATCATGGATACCAAGTATCATATACTTCAGACGAATATCCAAACATGCTTCCCATTCATAAACATGGGAGGAAGATGGAGTGAATGTATATACACACCAAAAATTCAAGATCAACCAAGCTACGCAGGGGTGGAGACAGACGGGGGCTAGAGGGGACTCCAGCCCCCGCCGAGCTAAAATTTACTGGAAATTTTAGGGTAAATTTTTAAAAACAAATTTTCAGCCCCCTCTGACACAAAGAAAAATTGGAGATTTTTTTCTTTGCACATCAGCTCCCGCCACAAATGCTTTCTGGCCCCGCCCTTGAAGCTACGAACTATATCCTTATCCAAAGATTCAATATTGTAGCCCTCAGGTACAAACTTGCTACAAGGGCGGGATGCGGGAGGAGTTGGAGTTGGAGTTGGAGAGGACGAGGACGAGGAAGAAGGAATTCGCCATCCAAAGCATAATGGGATGGATTTTAGATTGGATAAGCGATTAGTAGAAATAAGATCTAAAGAATCCTTCGATATGAACTAAATCGCTTCACCTAGCTCAATAAGATAGAATGAAGGAGAAGACATATACCCAGGACGACCAGAAAAACTAACATTAGACCCCAAATATTTGAGATGTTTCAAAAATGTATGGTCAACCGAAATGTCAAAGCCCACCATATGAATAAATTCAATGAGAATTTGCAAAATTATAAGCGTGATCCAAAAGTTAATACTCATACTGATACAAATAGTACAAAAATACATCAAAATATTCTTATCAATTACAAATAAAAATCAATAGTTCTAATATCCACTAACATTAGAAGGAGAAATAGTTGAAGTCTGGACAAGAGCAATAGAATCCTCCTTGTCCGCATCCTATGCAGGAACTTCAATGCTGACGTTGGCTTCGGTATTTTCGCTGACTTTAGCATTCGTGTTCGTATCAGAATCAACAATAGCTGAGAAGGCTGGGAGCTGAAAGGAAGATCCTCAAAGTAATCGACCTCACACTTCTTTAATTCAACCACAGAGGGTAGGCGAGGCAGACTGGAGAGGTGAGATAGCAATGTGTAAGGGTGACCGTCATCAGAAATGCTATGGATAAGCTCTTTGTTAAAATTAGCATTCTGCTGCTCCAACACCTTATATGTCTTAGCCAGTTTAAGCAAATTTTGGACCTTCACGGTAGGGTTCAATCTTCACAGCTCGACCACAGCCTCGACATACCCAACTTTGCAAGCAGAGGTAGAGATTTCCTTAAACAAAGCATAAAAAGACTTTGTCTTCACCAACCAGTAAACGAGGACTTGAGGGTACAAAGGCAAACCAATATCATTAGTCCACATCTCCTCCAGCTCAGACCGCAACCCATCAGCTTCCTTCTCAGTAGCCAAAGCACGAACCTCGGTTGATTGCGTAAGCTTTTTAGTAGCCTCAACAGAAGCATTCAAGGTAGTGCACTTTGTTTCAGTCGCTTTCCATTTTTCCAGGAGCGAACCGTCTCTTTTAGTAAACTCATCCACTCGTTTTCTAGCGAGTTGTAGACTCTCACCAACCTAATTTTCAAAAAATATGCAAACAAATATGGTGGTTAGATATCACAATAAGGAAGTAAAAAATTAAAGAACACGTTAAACCTTCAAAAAAACATACCACATCCATTGTCTCATGAAGAGATAGTTTGGATAGGGTAGCAGGAAGTGTTCCTTCCACTATTAAGTTATGGCTTCGTCGTGGGGGCTTAGAGTGGGAATGACTAATGCGCCCATTCTTCTGAAGACGCTTTAAAGTGTGGGAAGATCCACATGTTGGCTCCTTGTGCTTTCTTCTATGAGAAGTATCATGAGTAGAGCATAGAGATCTCCCTTCCTTCTTTAGTGGTAGCCTCATAAGTTTGTAGCTGGGAGCCAACCTCGATAACCTTATATGAAGAGACAATAGTTTAAGTGTTTTCAACGGTTTGAACAACCATATCTTTGGGTTGTTCATCTTCATCATCGAAGTAATTTTTTTTCTCAACGGGACGCGTGGTTAAATCCATATTTTTAATTTAGCATACAGAGGAAGTCGGACGAGCACGAAGAGACAACAAGACAATAAGAACAGTATGAGATGAATAAATGAGACAATGATAGACAACAAAATAGTAGCAAGTAAACACCTTAGCTCACAGTATCAACATTTCAAAGAAACATCGAATGCTCACTGAGTGTTAATACAACCTCGGACTCACCATTAAGGCGAACCACAACCTTAGGAAGTTTTGATTTAGGAACATTATAGATCCAAACTGGAAAAAGATTGTTGATTGCCACTACAAGGTTTTAGAAAGAATTTTGTTTTACTCCACACACCAGAATTATTAGGGAATCCACTAACGAACTCGACAGTGGGGATGACTGGGTAAAGGGTGAATTCATTAGATGAATTTTTCACCTTACGAAGTTGATAAAGACTACAAAATAGGTCAATAGAAAAGGGAAGTTGAGCCGCTTCACACGCGTGATAGAAGACAACAAAAATTGAAACAACTATGTGACAGTAAGTTTAGAATATGCTGAGGCAAGGGAAAAATAATTCAGAACTTAAGAGAATCTAAGTAGCAGGAGATAAATCCAGAATGAGGAGTGTGAACATTTTCAGAAGGTTTGGGGGCCCTAAGTTCATACGAGACAAAAAAGGATAATTATCCTAAAGATTTTCCAAGTAATAATCGGAAAGAATGCTACTAACGGCAGAAGAACCAGTGGGATGGTCAGAATCCTCCCTAGAATCGACATTGTCAACATCAACGTCTTTCATTGAAGGTTCTACAATTTTATATGTAGACATTGAAGCAGTTAGAATTCCTAAGATTCGGATGAAAACTATCAATTAGAGATTACAAAAGGTAAAAAGAGTGTATTCCGACAAAAATTGAAGAAAAAACACACAGCACATAAAGCATGAAAACATAGAAGAAAACCAATCGAAGAACATGTAAACTAAGTTTTGAAAGGAAGCTACTGTAATACAGATGATGCACAAACACACATGTATAAGTATCACTCTACGGAGAAGGAAGGTCAGAAAAAAGGAAAACTTAAGATTTAACGGAGAGCGGCGAAGAGCTGGAGAAATAAAAGAGAGAGAAGAAAATGAAGAATACAAATGGGTTAGGAAATTAAATTTAAGAAACTAAAAAGGAAGAGAAGTCAAATCCAACAAGTTAATGTCTGCCAAAAAGTAGCTTACCTTTTTAGGAATATGAGAAGCCGACAAAATATAGGTACACGCAACACTGAATACTGACAAAGTGAAATCACCGAAACTAAATCATTTATAAAGGGAAGACATAACAGCAAGAGGGAGTTTCAGAACAATACAACGAATAAGGAGTAAATCTTGGTTCGATGAGGCAAAATCGAAAATGGCTAAATTAGTTATAAGTATAGCGGATAAGGAAAAAATTTAATTTTGAAATTCAAACTTCAAAATCAAGAAAACAAGCAGCAGCGCATTAGTAGCCAAGAAGCAAGCAACACTTCGCGAAGACAATATTGGTTATATTGAAGGCGAGCATGTTATTACAGTTTGTGTGCTTTGTGTTTTTTCTTCAATTTTTGTGTGTTCTGTGAAACAAGATTTTGCAAATAAATGCAAAATTAAAAAAAGGCATCGCTTCGTATTCACTAGTCTTCATGGCTAGGGGGGCTTATGGTGTATACCTAGCCCATAATTTGGAGAATGCTGGCCTTTAGGCCCAGCCAAATACTCAACAACGAAGCCCAATGTTCACACTATCAACGAACTGAGAAAGGTGGAGCTTTGTCAGAAAGACTCAGCCACGAACTGATAAAAGCAGGACCACGTTTGGAGGTTTAACCACAAACCGAGATAATAGGAACCATGATGCAACCCACGATCTCAAACCCTGACAATACGGAACCATGATCACAAACATCTATAAATAGAATAAGATGAGCAAAGAAGCAAGTAAGTGAGACTAACCTGAGAAATTCTAGGAAGATATTGACTTAATCGTCGGAGTCTTTTCCCCGGAGTTACCTCCAGGATCTGCCTCGCAGGAGAAGATATCTTACGGTGAACGAAGAGCATTTTACTTGATCAGATTACCACATCAGTACAGAAACGCTGCTCACAACAACTGTGAACCCTCCAAACAATGCGATGTCAATGTATGTGGACGACTCGTTTCACAGAAACAGATTTTTAGGAATAGGGGCATGGAAGATAACGACTAGGAAGGACATGGACCATTCCACACAGATCACAATATGCTTAGATTTTTTTTCTCTGCTGTTACACCTTTTTATGCGGAGGCAGAAACATGCTGGAGAGCAATCAAAGCAGCGGCTGGGTTAACAACATAAGAACATCATCAACCTTACGAGCTACATAACTTTGGCTAAATATTTTGAGTACGAGGATTCAACACCTTGGGGAAATCAAGAGTCTGATCCAAAACACTTTTTTTTTAAAAAAAGTTTTGTTTTAATACCTATTAATGTATTAAAATCCCTAGGGTAGAGATTGCTAATGTCCATCAATCGGTAATGCAACTAGGGGGAGCGATTTGTATGAGTTTTTTTGTGTAAGTAATATGTATCCCCTTAAAAACCCAATAAAGGTAACACACTCGAGAGGAGGAGAGATGAGTGCACACTCCAAAACTCTCCTCTAAATCACATGTGGTGGAGTATAACTTATCTAATTAAAATCCCCAACTCACCATCGGGACCCACCACATGTGATTTGGAGGAATAAGTTATACCTCTTGATGGCACAATACTATTCAACTAGAAATGGAGTATAACTTATCTCATTAAATTCTTTAAAAAGAAATAAATTGGTTAAATTGTAGATTGTGTGGATGGATGATAGATATAATGTTTAATTGAAAATTTTGGTTGAGTTGGGAATGGATTGTGCCTGTAAATAGATTTTTCTGTGTTATTATTAAGATTAAATTGTTTATTTGGTCCCCCAACATATATTAAAATACCATCTTTTGGTCCTCATTCTCAAAATTGCGTACATCTGTCACCCAACAAACCCAAAATGATTTGTTTGGTCCCTAATCCCGTTTCTGAGTGGCTTTCCGTCAATACAGGCGCACGTGACCGACACGTGACATAATTTTCCGGTATGCCCAGGGGTAAAATTATAATTTTACCCCCTGAAATCCGGTGCCGCTACCAGAGAATTCTTCGTCGCTGCCGTCATTCAACTTCATCACCGACCAGTGTTTATTCTCCTCCAACCAGCGTTGCTCTTCGATTTTTTTGACCTTCAGAAAGCTTATGTCTATCATTGCTCTGATCGTCTTCGAAGGATCTACATACCCGTCGTGCGTTAAAGTCGTTCGCCGTCGTTCAACTTCAGCTTCTCGCTCTTCGCAGCCGAGACCCTTTTTCCTTTTAGTACTCTCCTTCAATTTACAGAAGGGTCATCTCTTCGTTTTGCCGTCACCTCCATTAAAAATTTATCTGGTGACTGCAGTTTCCAATCCAGCGCAGAAGAACATGCGCGTGGTCTTCACACACGAGCAAACACTCAGGCGCGTTCATCTCACGTGCACGACGTTGGAAGGCATGTGCTGCAAACGCGCTCGCGAGTTTAAGGAGTTTTTTCTTTCAGGGGTAAAATATTTTACCCCTGGGCATACTGGAAAATTTTGTCACGTGTCGGTCACGTGCGCCTGTATTGACGGAAAACCGCTCGGAAACGAGATTGGGGACCAAACAAATCATTTTGGGTTTGTTGGGTGCCAATTGTACGCAATTTTGAGAATGAAGACCAAAAGATGATATTCTAATATATGTTGGAGACCAAATAAACAATTTAGTCTATTGTTAATGGCAAAGTCTTGGAAAAGACGGTCTTTCCATAGGTTTATGGAAAGACGGAGTTTAATTATAATAATAAAAGGTAAAA
>JAULKM010057239.1:0-12479 GCA_032355605.1 Rubia tinctorum
TGAGTTGGGCGAGATCCTCAAATAAATAAAGATTCGATTTTCCGCAATCCAGAGTCTTCGCAAGGAGATTCATATCAGCATATGTTTAAGATCTGACCCAAACACACAAGCTCTAAGCTTATTGAGTCGGGTATGGGTTCAAAAAAATTTAGACCCATCGAGTCTGGGTGTAAATTTTTAAAAATGGTCTTGGATTCGAATCTAAAATATTAAGATCCAAACCAACCCGATTTGATCTAGACCTATAGACCCATATAAATCTAACTCTAAATCTCCCCCTCACTCTCTCTCTCTCTCTCTCGCTCTCTCTCTCTCTCTCTCTCTCTATATATATATATATATACATACAAACTCCATCTATTTTACTATAAATTGCTTTATTGCTTTTTGGGAGTCAAACTTTGACCATTAATAAAAATTGATCTATATATAATAAAAATATCATGTGAGATATTGTTAGTTTCATCTAAACATCTATATTTTAAATAACAATTTTTTATGTGGCATTATTATTGGTAACTAGAGATATTTATAGCTAAACGTGCTCATTGAAGACCGTGAAAAAGTAATTAAGCAATTTATAGTGGGGCGGAGGGAGTAGATGTGTGTATGTGTGTTTAAACACACACACACATATGTGTGTGTGTGTGTATATATATATATATATTATTTTACCTTAGTTCCTAAATCCAGTTTCATATTTGCTCTGTATATTTATTTTCAATTCAATAAATACTATGGATTGAATTTTTTAAAAAATAATTAGCTTAGGTACATATTGAATTTGAATTATTTTTATAAAATATAATATATATTTTATTTAGTGAAGAAAAGAATAAAATGTTAGACCCATTTAGGACCCGTTTTGGATTCAAAACCTATTAGACCCATCGGGTTTGGGTACGTGTATAAAATTTTCATACCCTAAGAGTGTGGGTCGGGTCAAATTCTAACTAAACATTTTTAGTGTCGGGGCTGGGTCTTATTAGACATGACCTATGATCATCCCAACTGTACATGTCATCTGGAGCTCTTCCGGGCTACATGTGTACTTTATTTTATTGTATTTTTATATCTTACTCTCATAATTATGTCTTCTCCTCCTCCGTCTCCAGGCTCTCCACTAAAGAGGATAAGGGATTGATTTGAAAGATTTGTGTACCGTGTTAGCATTGCGTTAATATTGTAATTTCATTTACTTTGATGGTAATTTATTAATGTGATCGATTGGTTTGATCAGTGATGATTTTAATGGGGCTTTGTTCAATTTGGTGGATGAACAGGAAAAATTGTATCTTTGGTTTAATCTTAAAAGCACGGAAGCCCTTTCTACAATGGATTTCGTCGTCTGAAATTTCATATTTTCTTTGTCTTCTTTCCACTTCTGCTTACACGTGGCCCCAATATGTCATCTGGAGGTCTTCCGGACTACACGTGTACTCTATTTTCTTATGTTTTTTTGTCTATATGTCCGACTCTCAGAATTATGTCTTCTTCTCATCTCTCTCAAACTTCCCGCACAAGTCGATCTGGGATTGATTTGAAAGCTTTGTGCTCAGTCATCGCACTGCGTTACTAGTTTAATTTTCATTTATTTTGATGGTAATTTATTAATGTGTTTGATTGGTTTGATCAGTGAGCATTTTAATGGGGTTTTTGTTAGATTGGATCTTTGGGTTCAATCTTAAGAATAAGGAAGTTTCTTTCTATAGTGAATTTCGTCGTCAGAAATTTCACATTTTTTCACTTATAAGTGGCGCGCAATCCATGTCATTTTGAGTTCTTCCAGGCTACGCGTGTACTCCATTTTATATTTTTTTGTCTTTATATCACACTCTCAAAATTATGTCTTCTTCTCATTCGTCTCTAGCTTCTCCACACAAGTCAATCTAGGATTGATTTAAAATATTTGTGCACCGTGATCACACTGTGTTAATATTCTAATTTTCATTAACTTTGATGATAATTTATTAATGTGTTTTATTGGTATAATCAATGAGGGTCATCATGGATTTTTGTTTGATTGGGTGAATATGCGGGAAAGATTGAATCTTTGGGTTTAATCTTAAAAGCATGGAAATTCCTTTCCACAGTGGACTTCATCGTCAGAATATTCCCTTTTATTTCTTCTTCTCCCCACTTTTGCTTACACATGGTGCCATGTTGGAGTTCTTTCAGACTAAGCGTGTATTCTGTTTTCCTTTTTTTTATCTGTATGCATACTCTCATAATTATGTCTTCTTTTTCTCCCTCTCAAGCTTCCCACACAAGTTGATCTTAAAAGCACAAAATCCCATTTCTACAGTGGACGTCGTCTTCAGAATATTCCCTTTTAATTCTTCTTCTCTCCTTTTTTGCTTACACATGGCGTCATGCATATCATATGGAGTTCTTTTGGACTATGGTGTACTCTATTTTCTATGATTTTTTGTATGTATGCCATACTTTCATAATTATATGTTTTCTTCTTCTCCCTCTCAAACTTCCCGCACAAATTAATATGAGGTTGATTTGAAAGCTTTGTGCAATGTCATAAAACTAACATAATAGTGAAATTTTCATTTGCTTTGATGGTAATTTATTAATGCGTTTGATTGGTTTGATCGGTGAGTGTTTCACTGATTTTTGTTAGATTTTATAGATGTGGTGGACAGATTGAATCTTCAGGTTTAATCTTAAAAGTACGGAAACCCCCCTTCTACAGTGGATTATACTTTTTTGGCTTCTTCTCCCCACTAGGTTATACGTGTCGCCGTGCATGTCATCTGGAGTTCTTCTGGGCTACATGTGTACTCTATTTTTTTTGTCTTTATATCATGCTCTCAAAATTATGTCTTCTTCTCCTCCATCACCAGTTTCTCTACACAAGTCGATCTGTGCTTGAATTGAAAGTTTTGTGCTCCTTTATCGCCCTACATTAATACTATAAATTTCATTTCATTTCATTTCATTTCCTTTGATTATAATTTATTATTTTGTTTGAATGGTTTGATCGGTGATGGGTTTAATGTTTTTTTTTTATAGATTTGGGGGATATGTTGGAAAGATTGAATCTTCGGGTTTTATCTTGAAAGCCTGAAAGCCCTTTTCTGCAGTGGATTTTATCATCCAATTTTTTTTGTTCTTTTCCACACTCCCGCTTACATGTGGCTTCATGCATGTCATCTGTAGTTCTTCCAGGCTACACATGTATTCTATTTTCCTATGTTTTTTGGTCTTCATATCATACTCTCATTATTATGTCTTCTTCTCTTTCGTCTCTAGCTATTACGTACAAGTCAATCCGTGATTGGTTTGAAAGTGTTGTGCATTGTGATTGCACCGTGTTGATACTATAATTTTCATTTGCTTTGATGGTAAATATTAATGTGATTGATTGATTTTATCAGTTTGATCAATGAGGGTTTTAATGTATTTTTGTTATATTTGGTGAATATGTTCGAAAGATTAATCTTTATGTTTAATCTTAAACGCACAAAAACCCCTTTCTACAATGGATTTCATCGTAGAAACTTCACATATTTTTGCTTCTTTTCCCAACTTTCTCTTACATATGGAGTTATGCATGTCATCTAGAACTCTTTTGGGCTATGCATGTACATCATTATCTAATGTTTTTTGGTGTTAATAACCCACTCTTATTATTATGTATTATTTTCCTCCGTTTCTAGTTTTCATTGCACAAGTCAATAAGGGATTTTTGAAAGCTTTGTGCATCGTGATCATACAGTGTTGATATTGTAATTTCGTTAGCCTTGATCGTAATTTATTAATGTGTTTGACCAGTTTGATTGGTGAGGTTTCAATGGGTTATTGTTAGATTTGGTGGATATGCTGAAAAAAATTGAATCATCGGGTTAAATATTAAAAGCACCGAAGCCCCTTTCTACAGTGGAATTCGTTGTTGAAAAATTTACACTTCTACTTTTTTTTTGCTTCTTCACCCCACTTACATTTACTTGGGAAACTGTTCATGTCATCTAAAATTCTTCAGGGTTACGGGTGACTCCATTTTCTTATGTGATTCTGGTCTTTATATCATACTCTCAGAATTTTCTCCTCATTCTCTTGCTTCTCCGCACATGTCAATTTTGGCTTGATTACAAATCTTTGTACACCATGATCACACTGCGTTAATACGATAATTTTCATTTTCTTTGATGATAATTTATTAACGTGTTTGATTGGTTTAATCAGTTTGACCGGTGAGGGTTTTAATAGGGTTTTCTAAGATTAGGTGGATATACTAGAAATATTGAATCTTCGGGTTTAATTTTAAAAGCAGAGAAGTTCCTTTCTGTAGTGGATTTTGTCATCGAAATATTTACATTTTTTTTGCTTCTTCTCCCACTTCCACACACACATGGTGTCGTACATGTCATTTGGAGTTCTTCCGGGCTACACATGTAATCCATATTCTTATGTATTTTGGTCTTTATATCATATTCTCATAATTATGTCTTCATCTCCCATGTCTCCAGCTCTATGCACAATTCGATATGGGATTGATTTGAAAGCTTCTTGTACTGTCATCGCACAACGTTAACAATGGCACTTTCATTTGCTTTTATGGTAATTTATTAATGTGTTAACTTGGTTTAATAATTTTGATGTGTGATGGTTTTGATAGGTTTTTGTTAGATTTTGTGGATGTGCCAGAGAGATTGAATCTTCGGGTTTAATCTTAAAGCACATGAGCCCTTTTTACAGTGGACTTCGTCGTGGAAAATCAAAAAAAATCTTATCCCCACTTCCGCTTACACGTGGCACTGTGCGTGTCATCTAGAGTTCTTATGGGCTATGCTTGCACTTCATTTTCTTATGTATTTTTAATCTTTATATCTTACTCTCATAATTATGTTTTCTTCTCCTTTATCTTCCACTTCTCTGCACATGTCAATATGGTATTGATATGAAATATTCGTCCGTTGTGATTGCACTGCATAAATAATATAATTTTCATTTGCTTTGTTGCTTATTTATTAATGTGTTTTATCAGTGAGAGTTTTAGCGATTTTTCGTTAGATTTGGTGGATATGCTGGAAAGATTCTTTAGGTCTACGCATCCACTCCATTTTCTTATGTGTTTTTGGTGTTTGTATCATACTCTCGGAATTATATCTTCTCCCCTCCTCCTCTTTCTCCCCCTTCTCCGCACAAGTCGATCTGGGATTGATTTGAAAGCTTTGTGCACGGTCATCGTGCTACGTTAATACTGTAATTTTCATTTGCTTTGATGGTAATATTTTAATGTATTTGATTATTTTGATCGGTCAGAGTTCTAAAGGATTTTTATTAGATTTGGTGAATATGCTGGAAATATTGAATCTTCGTGGTTAATCTTAAAAGAAAATAAGCCACTTTATATAGTGGATTTTGTCATGGAAATTTCACATTATTTTGCTTATTCTCCCCACTGCTGCTTACACGTTGCGCCCTGCATGTCATTAGGAGTTCTAGTGTACGTGTGTACTCCATTTTGTTATTTATTTTTGGTATTTATATCTTACTCTCATAATTATGTCTTTTTCTCCCCCGTCTCCAACTTTTCCACCCCGTCTCCAACTTTTCCACATAAGTCGATTGGGGCTTGATTTGAAAGTTTCATGTACTATGACCACACTACGTTAATACTGTAACTTTCTTTGCTTTAATGATAATTACTTAATGCATTTGATTTTAATTGGTGAAGGTTTTAATGGTTTTTTGTTAGATTTGGTGAATATTCTTGAAAGATTGAACCTTGGGGTTTGATCCTAAAAGCACGGAAGCCCCTTTCTATTGTGGATTTCATCATCGAAAAAATCATTTGTTAAATTCTTCTCCCCTCTTACGCTTACATGCGGCGCAGTGCATTTCATCTGGATTTAAAAAAAACCAACTTACTTAAATTCAAATAATCAAATAATTCACAAGCAATAATCAACATACACTACCACATGACTGCCCCTCTAGCACTGGTTTTTTGGAAGTCTAACACCAGTTTTTGGGGGTAAAAAACCGATGCCTAAGTAGTCGGTGAAACATTTTAACCCATTTTTGAGAAACCGGTGCTAGAGTTAGCACCAATTTTTTGGGTAGCATCGGTTTTATAAAACCGGTGCTAAATTGGCATCGATTATTTGGTTTTCACCAGTTTTATAAAAGCGGTGATAGATTTAGCACCGGTTTTTTGGTTAGCACCGGTTTTATAAAACCGGTGCTAAATTTAGGACCAGATTTTTGGGTAGCACTGATTTTATAAAACCAGTGCCAAATTTAGCTCCAGTTTTTTTGGTCTGCACCAGTTTTATAAAACCAGTGCTAAATTGGCACCGATTTCCATGTTGTAGCACCAGTCAGAAAAATTGGTTCTAAATTTAGCACCTTTTTTTATTTTGATTTAGCACTGGTTTGTTTGTTTAGCACCTATTTTATGAAACTGGTGCTAAATTGGCACCGGTTTCCATATATTAGCACCTGTTTAAAAAACCAGTTTTATTGTTTGCACTAGTTTTTAGGAAACCGTTGTTGAAATTTTCACCGGTTTTTTATTTGGAATTTTCACTGGTTCCATTTGGCTGGGACAGAATTGGGATTTGGTGTTGGCCGCAACCGTGCGCAGCTACTCTATTAGTTCAATTTAGGAAAAAAACTAGAATTGGACGCTGACCGTAGCTGCTCTAATAGTTCAATTTAGGAAAAACAAAACTAGAATTGAGCTATGACCAGAGCTGCGCGCAACTGCTCTAGTAGTTTGATTTAGGAAACACAAAAATAAAATTGAGCTCTAACCGTAGCTGCCCACAGCTGCTCTAGTAGTTCGAGGGAAACACAACACTCAAATTTGGCGCTGACCGCAGCACTGTGCAACGACACTAATACTTCACTTCAAATATTATAACAATCCAACAACGATTATATGTCCATATCTAGCAACAAGAAAAAATATTTCCGCAAATTCCAGTTTCTAGTGCAATGTAATAAACCTGTGCACCGATTATACTACACAAATTCCTAACACTCATAATTCATCAAACATAAGCAACAATGTTGTAGCAAAAGACTATTGAATATGATCAAATGTAATTTACTAGGTGATGGAGTACAGGAACGTGGTCAGTGGTTGCCAAATTTGTGTTGACAATCCTGCATAAGATACGAGGACATATTGTTTCACGGGAATGATGTGTATCAAATGTTGGGGATATTTACCTTTCATAAAGAGAGATACTAAGTGATGGTATATAGGTAATGATGAACCTATCCAACAATGGATTCAATTCCCCATGTGACATGCATTTTGCAAAAATACAAACTTAACTAAGAACAATGCTGTGTAATTTGTCTTTCCCTAAAGGTGTGGGATCTTCTGGAAATTGCTGAAACATGTATTAAATTGAATGTTATATTCCACAAGTCACAGACATTACACATAGGAAAAAATATTGCATAAGAAAATATACTAGAATTATGTCAATCCCATGCACTTTTTAACTATTTTCCCATAAAATACATGCAATGGTATCCACATTCCCAAGTAATACGCAGAATCTTGTGCTGATATGGAAAAACATTTGTTTAAATGGTTACGAACATGAAATTGACACAATATTTACAATTGTATGCGATAATACGTACATCGATGTTTATCACATTCTATGTATAGTTTGGAGGGTAGGTTTTACTTTGATTTGAATTGACGTACAGTCGATATTTTTTTGTAGTCCTAGAATTATATGGAAAAATATTTTATCAATATATGAATACGAAAACATATGTATGGATCCTAATAGTTTAATCAAGTGTAATTTTGTTGGAGTTGGCCAAAATTCATCAACTTACGAACGAATCAATTGAAGGCAAGTCTTGTTACGCTTGGCAATTCCCCTAGTGATCGAGTCGATGCAATATTATCGTTCAGGTTCCGGCACAAAGACGATAAAAACCCAATGGCTTCTACAATAGTAAACAAGAAAGTACCCGATGTGATTATTAATGCATAACTTTGCAAAAAAAACTGAAGATATGTGAAATTACTAATACCCCCAATTTATTTAATCTTGTACATGCATAGAACTTACTCTCGATTGTAAGGGAATACGTACATCCTTGCTTGTGTGCAACACATGATAGTTGAAACCTCTTTCGTAGTGTATTCAATCCTTTGATGGGCATTTTGAGCAAGTGAATTTGAAGTAGCCGGAACAAACTAGACTTGACATCGATCAACCATCCCATCGCATAGGTTTCTGTAAAAAAAATTTTGACGAATGAACAATTGTTATGAAGCATGTATAATAATGTGAGCATGCATTCTTACGATGTTCATAGATCAAGTTGTGATCCACTAATCCCCTTCATTTCGTGTTTGTTGTTGAGGCAGGTCATGAATAACTTTAGTTTGTCCATAAAAATGACGGTGGAGATGTCATTGGATCCAAACACGGTCGCACTGAAAGGGATGCGGAAGATTTTGATAGGTTCAAATACTTGGGTGGCTGAACTTATAAATTAACATATCTGTTGCACAACAACATTGCAATCCTGGTTTTCTGTGACCCCTTGCAAGATACATGTTTTTGTAATTCTATTTGACATTATGATATAGTTGAGTTTCATGGGAATATAATTCAGCAGTCGGTGGTATTTGTGAAGGGTTAAATGATTCCTTAAGGAAAGTTGTTGGTCATAACGAGTTGGGTGGAGTTGATTCACCAAACTCCATCGATGCAATAATGTGTTTTGCTGCACCCTAATGGGTAAATTGTTAGTTAATTATTAAGAAAAATAGTCTCCATTACAAATGGAATTGTGCGTGTGTGTTTGTTGGGGGAGGGGGAATGTATGACCTCCCTTTTCATCGATCGAGTATAGGTTGTGAACTGTTCGTTAGGAGTTTCCTCATGACCGACCACCTTCTATAGGGAGAGAGTGCGTTTATCATTATTTGTTATTGTGAGTATGGTAATGTAATTATTTGTCTAGCCTTTTTTCCTCCTTGAGAGTTTTTGGTGTAAGCCTTGTTTCACCGCTTCCATATGCAACGAAAAGCAAGTTGTGAGCCGACAGTCCTAGGTTATCATACGAATGATGAATTAAGTTGGATTAATTTGTGTAAAGATATGTACATATCGATATTAAGCATACAATTATCATACCCCATGATCCTCTTGTTGGTTAAAGTCATCGATTAGTTTTCCTGGCCATAGAATCTTAGATCCAATGGCCTAAGATATAAACTCAAATTCTTTATGTTCAATAGGCAAAGGTGCCTTCGGGATGATCACATGTCCACAAAGCTTAACTCGCTTCCACTTGGTAGGAAAGTTCGTTTCCTTATCCTTAGGAAAAAAAGATACAAAATGCAGCAATGTCCCTTTGTCCACTATGGTTCGGAACATATAGGCACCACCTTTTACCAATCTGAGCACGAAACTAGAGAATTTGAGTAAAACTTCAGATTGTGAAAAACAGTTGTGTACAAAAATAATTTTGACATTGCAATTAATTTGAAAAGTATGCCTGGTTCATAAGAGTAAAAATCGATACGAGTTTTGAACATCAACTTATATCCGTCGCTAAAAGAAACAATAAACATCAATGGGATAATTAAAATGCAAGTACAGAAATACGAAATTGAATTTTGGAAGAAGTGACCAAAATATTTTTCCCAAGAGAGCAGGTGTGGTCATTCGGTAAGTAATAAAATAAATGATATCGTCTGTGGCAAAACCCCGCTCTATTAGTTCCTACCCGGGGATGAAAACCTATTGCAATTTTTGTGCCATAGGGAGAAGCTGGGGGCAGCCACTTTATTATGTAATTCTGGGAAAGTCAAAAATAGAAGTGGCGTTGACCGCAACTGCGGTATTAGTTTTTAATGGGTTCAACCAAATTTATTTGAAAAATATTGCACCTAACAGAAGCTGCGCGCAACCGCTCTTCCACATTCATCTGGGAGGACAGGAACTAGAACTGGTCGCTGATTGCATTTGCGTGCATGCCCTCTATTATTTCGGTTGAAAAATTAGCTGAACTAACGACATGTACTTGGCCACAACTCACGATAGCTAAATAAATGCACCCAACTAACCACATTCAAATATATACACATAACCAACAACATTGACATGGAATTCAGAATCCAAAATGAAAGCCATTAGGAAATTAACCAACAACATCATAACGTAATACGTGACAAGGGCCATTTCATAGAATACCTTGTCATCATGAAGGTCCTTCTCCGGGTCACTTTATCCGGATGCTGAAGGAATGAATACCCGACTGTCATTATTTGTTGGGTTGGTCGATTTAGCAAGGAAATTGTGGGCATCCAAGTGTGCGGGAATAGGTTTACCCAATTGTCCTGCTAGCCACTGTGTTTTCACCTCGAAGAAGGCAACCGACTTTTCATTGAGGTCGTCCACCTCCGTTGTCACATGTTTATCATTTGATGTTTCTTCAAATGTTATTGTGTTTGTTCTCCCACATCGACTAGATGTGTAACGGCTGACAATAATATGTGGGAGGGCATCCTTCATCTTTGTCATTGTAGGGAAACCTCTCCAACGACCCCATGATCCTTTTTTCCCATTGCCTGTACGAGGTATCTTCTTATCCTACTATCACCAACTCTCCCCTCTGCTTCTTGTCCAAAGTTTTTCCCTAGTAATCAAAATATTTGAGAGCCATTAGTATGCATAGTATTTGAGAATGTAAATAGCTCTAAACTTATGCCTTAAATTCCCTCACAGTAGTGGGAGATCCATTTTTAACGTAATCGTTGGTGTAGGTAGATAATTTATTATCCCAATTTGCTACCAGGAACACCTCTGATCGGTCTGGTCTGAAATTCATGTTCTTAACTTCTGCCTCTGCTTCTTCAACACTACGACCTTGACTCATAAGTTCATCAATATTATCCTGCCTTTTCCTCTTCTCCAGTTCTGATGCAATTTTGTGATTCCCTCCACTACCTGTATGATGGACGTGTCCTTACTTGCGGTGCTTACCTTTGCTGCATCACTTTTAGCCTATATGGTCAATGATTAGTGAAATATATTTATCGATTGAATAAGATAAATTATGGGGACTTATATATTGACCTTGAATTCGGGGATCATTCTATGTTTGACAAATAGCTCCCACTCTTTTCTATCCATCCATCGATACGCCGTCCATGGATGGATACCCAATTTTGCGTTGACGATATACTTTCGAGCCACCTTCGCCTTCCAATTCCTCCACTTTCACCCTCATAAACCATCAACTTCTTGCGGAACTCATTCATTTTGTCGAAGCTCATTTTGGTCTGTATATCCCAGCTCATCTATGGGAAGTCAAAATTCTATGATGTAAATTTCAAATGTTGTTAGAGGCATGAAATTATGATAAAGGAATGGAACATACTTACAAGAATATCTTCCCCAGCTTCTTTCTTAACGTGTTCCGGGATGGCTTTCCAATCATGCCATGTCCCAAAGTGGATTCGTCGTCGGAAAGCATAGCCACAATATCCAAACCATCGGCTGCAAATAACCATGGGTTCAAAATGTTTGTCGAAAAGGGTTTCTTTTGTTTTTTTAGTAAGACTGACTTACATGTGGTTGTACCTCTACGCTTGCAATACTCTTTGATCTCGAACTTGTCCAAATTCTCCCCCTTGTCCTCGGTCGAATTCTGTTCATGTTCATCATCCATTTTTTCTGAGGTAGATGCATCATCCCTAATATCGTTACTGACACCCTCATTTTCATATTCTTCAATTGACGGGTCACTTTTTCCCACAACTTCATCAGCATGAACTATGGTTTTTAGAACCAATTTCTTGTTCGCCTTCGTCATTGAATGCAATGGGGCCTTTTCAAGAGTAAAAGAAGTTAAACAATCATAGTTGGACATGTAAAAAATTGCCGCAAATGAATTCAAGCAAATAACACACTTATATGCATAACGTCACAAATGCAACACGTGGGAGCAGATTGTAAAAGTTGGTAAAAATGGACGGAGTTTTTCCATGCAACGATGATATGAATCTCCTTGCGAAAACTCTGAATTGCGGAAAATCGGATCTTTATTTATTTGACGATCTCGCCCAACTCAAATAAATGCACAAATCGCAGCGTCTAGCCTGCAGGGTACACTCAACTCAACTTATAAGCGTCTAGCCTACAGGGTACACTTACAAGGTTTCTCTATAAATGTCTAGCCCGCAGGGTACGTCTATAAAGGGATATTGAAACTTCAATAGCCCGTAGGTTTAAGCAACAATGAAGATAATGAGAATGTCTAAAAAATCTGAATATATTTGATGAATAATGTGTGTAAAATTTTGGCCAACCTCTCTTTAAATAGAGGAAGATTTCGGCCAAACATAATCTAATAAAAATTAGAACCGGAATCAACTTTTATGACAGCTTGAAGAAGCTAAAACCATATCTAACTAAAATACCAAAAATCAAATCCTACTCTTCCTTTTATTCTGATTTTCGGCCAGA
>JAULKM010057250.1:0-12479 GCA_032355605.1 Rubia tinctorum
CGAAAATTTTATCTTAAGTTCTTATAATTTACACTTTAAACCTTGGTCTTTCCATGACTTATGGAAAGACCGTCTTTCAAGAGACGGACTCTTAATTGAATTTGAGTGAAAAATACTACCTATTCCCTTTATTTTGTTATGTTTAACACACTTACTATTATTGTACATTTTTTCTAAAATTGTCAAATTTCCTTTTATGTAAAGAAGTGAATCATTATCAACCATTTATTAAACCTTTTTCACTTGTCATTCAATTCTCTCCACATATTACAATTTATAATAAAAAAATAGCATTCAAATGTACGATGTCAAACTTAGTGAATGAGGCCCTATCCAATTCAGCTTATTTCAGCTCCTTCTCATACTATCTCCAATAATCACATCTCAGCTCCAACCATCTCCAATAATCTTAGCTTATCTCCAATAATCTCATCTCAACTCCAACAATCTCATCTCAACTCCAAGAAACTCATAGCATCTCCAATAATCTCATCTCAGCTCTAATAACCTCCAATAATCTCAGCTCAGTTACTTTCAACTCGTTTCAATTTTTTTCAATTCAAATTATTATGAATTTTTTTAAAAATAAATTTTAGTAAATGCTATTTAAATCGAATCATAATGATTATTATATTTATTGCGACTATAAAAAATGGATGATATTAGTTTAAATTTAGATAAAGGTTATATGTTAAAATTTTAGATCTATTCATTAATTTATGTATACTTAATAATTTTTAATATTTAAATCATTATAATCCATTCAATTTTATTCAGTAAATTCAATTCAATTTAACATATAAATTTTCTCATTTTTTATTAGGCAATGTTTTGGGGAATACCGCATTTCCATAGACATATGAATATCATAGGAATGACCCTCTAGCACCGGTTTTTCGGAAGTCTAGCACCGGTTTTGAGGGGTAAAAAAACCGGTGCCTAAGTAGGGGATGAAACATTTTCACCAGTTTTAAAAAAACCGGTGCTAAATTTAGCACCGATTTTTGGTTAGCACCAGTTTTCCAAAACCGGTGCAATATTAGTACTGGTTTTCATATTAGCCTGGTCTTTAAAATGGTGTTAATTTAACAACGGTGTTAAATTAACAATGGTTTTATATGCTACCGGGTAAAAAATCGGTGTTAATTTGGGCACTAGTAAAAAATTTACGCCAGTTCAAAAAAAACCGGTGTTAAAATTGGAACCGATTTTTTGATTGCACCGGTTCAAAAAAACCGATGTTAAAATTGAAACTAGTTTTTTATTTGCACCGGTTTTTAAAAATCGGTGGTAAAATTGGAATTGGACGCTGACCGCAGCTGCTCTATTAGTTCAATTTGGGAAAAACAACACTACAATTAGGCGCTAACCGCAGTAGGACACATGATATGAATCTCCTTGCGAAGACTCTGGATTGTGGAATATCGGATCTTTATTTAGACTGAGAATCTCGCCCAACTCAGTATAAATGCACGAAATTCAAGCATCTAACCCGCATGGTACACTCAACTCCGACTTGCTCTCTAAATAGCCTGTAAGTTTAGATCACAAGGGTTCTTTATAAGCGTCTAGCCCGCAGGGTACAATTACAAAGGAAATTGAAACTTAACTAGCCCGCAGGGTTAAGAGACAATAAAAATAATGAGAATGACTCAAAATTCTGAATATATGTTTGATAAGAGTTGTATAAAATTGTGTAATATCTCGGCCAAACCCCTTTATTTATAGGGTAAAATTCAGCCAGTACAAATAGAAACTGAAAAAAATTATGGCAGCTAAAACCATATCTAACCAGAACTCCTAAAATAAATATAAATAATTACCATATTCATCTAAGTAAATCAATCCAAGTATTGGATGAATTCGTAAATGAATATACCATATCTAAACCTACCAAATCTAATTATAATCAATTCAAAACTCCTAAATTACAATATTTCAAAAATAATTCTAAATATGAGCACACTACCTCATTAAAAAAAGCCCAGTGGGAAAAATAATATAGTGTTAAGCTCTTAAAAAATACTAAACTAAGAAAAATACAATAAATGACATTTTTGATATCGTATCATCATGTATCCTCTAATATATCCAAACACGGTTATAGATTTAGTTCTATCCCCATTTCCAATAACATTCAATGTGTACTTTTGGTTCATAAAGCATCTCTAATTCCTCATCAATCCTTTCTATCACAAATACCTCATCCCTATTATCTTCCTGAGTGGCTATGCAATTTTTCTAAACCTACGTATATGACCAAGGCCATATTTCTCACCACATTTGTACCATAAATGATTCTCCTTTCTACACTTAACCTCTTGTAAGGAAATCTTTTTAAAAAATTCACCCTGAAACTTCTTGGTTTTAGTTTTGAAATTTTCACCCAGTAAATTCTTTGTATTAGTTCCTCACTTATTTCCATCCGAATACCCTTATTCTTACTCATAGTAGATCCTAAGAAACCACTAGTCCAGTTTTTAGCCATCTTATTTATCATCTCCGGGTTAAGTTCCAGAAGTAAGGCTAGCTCCATTGTTTCATGTGATGTAGTAGGCTTAAACATTTTTATTATTGGCATTAGTTCATTGTCGAGTCCACTAATAAAACAAGAAATGAATTATTCTTCCGAAAGTCTAGGATCAGTATTCAATACTAAAGTCTTCAATTCTTCAAAGGATTCTAGAAACATTCTAATTGTTCCCCTTCGAAACAACTTGTTGAATTCCTCTATCTCATCATTAACTCATACTTCTGTAAATATTCTTAACAGAGACTCACTAAAATCAGTCCACTTCATGTCAGGTTTAACAAGCTTCTCACCTTGAAACCAAATCTCTGCTATGCCTTCTAAATACAATTCTACTGCTTCCAACCTATTAGTTTCAGGAATATCGAAGTAATTGAAAAACGTCATGCATTTTCTAAGTTATTCTCTTGGTTTATCACCATTATAAGTTGTCAATATAACCCTAACTTGACTATTATCCCCAGTATTATCCAATTTCTCCTTCCAATCACTCACAAGATCTTCATCTTTGAAAGCTACTTTAGGATTCATCATAATGGGGATATTTCTATCAGGATTAGGATAAATTCTAACCTCAGTGTGGATTGAGTTTCCTTAAGACCTATGTTGATAAGATCTACTGGAACTCTCTGCTTCCCCTTTCTTGCTCCTACCTACTCCTCCAGTTTGCATCATCTCCAGCATATTATCAAGTTTCTGATCCATCTACTTTATGAGTTCATGTTGTTGTCTCTGATTTTCTGCTTGAAAATATTTAAGAGTTGATTCTACTGTTCAATTTATCATTGAGCTTGTCAACTTCATTTGTTCACGCAGTTGTCGACTTTGTAACTTTAACTCCTGTGAGATTTCTCCGATTCTTGCTTCCCACTCCTTTTGGTGTGCCTCCAATATTTTTGTTTGAGTGTTTTCTGCCATAGATTTAAGGGTTAATTGAGCTATAATACCACTTGTTATGATCTGGGGGATCAAAATCGAATTCAAACAGGAAATTGTAAAGAGAATAAAGATTTGAAGATCGAATGAGCCAGGAAAACTAAGTTAACATTTAAGATGAGAAAAGAAGAACTATTAGAGGGAAGGAGAATGTTCTTCAACTCAAAACATGATCAACCAATTGATAACCACCTCTCTGATTCTAACTAACTACTTATACAATGCTTGTAACTATTTTTCCAAAAGAGCAAAGCTCTCAAATTAGCTGTGATGCCTACACTCCCAATCACCCCTTTGGCGTGCATATAAATCAGTTACATCCTAACTGATTCCCTTTAGTGAGTTTACCCTTTTACTTATGTTCATAACATCCTGACACCACATCACAATTTCATATTGTAATGATCTTAGCTTCCTGATATGGATAAATCAGTAAAACAAGGTTGAATTACAAGGAAATAGAGTTGGGAAGAGAAAGAAACTGTAGAGTTTAGATGAGAGAGAATGAGAGCTACAATCTGCAAATTTATCCTCAACTGACAGATACCTACTCCATTATTTTCATGACTATTTAACTAGATCTTCATCATCCCAACTACATAATTAGTTAGTGGTGGTTGTTGGAAGCTGCCAACTACTTGTTGCTCTTTTCTCATATGATGCCCATTGAAATATCCCTTCAAAGACCATTGCACCTATGGGCCAAGTTATACATCATAACAATCCACGCCTGTTAAGAATGAGCTTGTCCTCAAGCTTGAAATTGTGGAAACCGATTTTGTATAAAACCAACATCTTCCCAGGAAGCATCTTCTCTTGTATGATCATTCCAATGGATTAACCACTGAATAATCATTTGGCCATTTTGATTCATCAATCTTCTCTGCAAAATTCTCAAGGATTCCAGTACTTATCCTTCTACCAAACTATCTTCTGGAATATCTGTTTGGCTAACTGGAATAGGACCATGATGTTGTTTAAGTAAAGAAACGTGAAAGATAGGATGCACCTTACTGTGATCAAGTAGCTTTAAGTGATAAGCTATTGTACCAATCTTCTTCACAATCGTAAATGGTCCATAGAACTTGGCTGCTAATTTGGCATGTTTTCTCCATTGCACTTTATTGTTGTTGATGTTTCTGAAGCCTTAAAGAAACCCATTCTCCTTCATTGAATTGTTTACACACTTTTTTCTCATCCGCAAAGTACTTCATTCTCTCCTGAGCTACCTGCAAATTCCTTTGCAAAACTTGCTCAATCTGCTCTCTTTGTTTCAACAAATTCTGAATTGCAGGAATGACAATATCCTCTAATTCACCCAATGGCAGCTGTAATAGTTAACACCATGAAATGCTTCATATGGTGTCATTTTTGTCCCTGAATGGTGATTGGTATTATACCATCTCTCTTATGCACTATGTTATAGCTTCCAACTATCCAGTTTTTCACCACAACAAAATATGAGAAAATTTTCTAAAACTTAATTTATCCTCTCAGTTTGACCATCAGTTTAAGGATGGTAGGCCATACTAAAGTTAAGCTTGATACCCATTCTTGTCATGAGCTCCTTCCAAGAGTGGCTGGTAAATTTTTTATCACAATCATTGGTAATAGAATTTGGTACTCCATGTAACTTGTAAATATGATAAAAGAACACAACTGCTACTTGACTTGCTATGAATGGGTGTGCCAAGGCCGTGAAATGACTGTATTTAGTGAGCCTGTCAAGTGTGAACTACTACCAAGATTGTATTATAACCTTCGGAATTAGGAAGCCTTTATACATAATCTATGGTAACATGAGTCCACGCTTGATTGGAAATTGGAAGAAGTTGGAGTAATCTTGGTGTGTGACAATGTTCATGTTTGTTTCTTTGACAAGTAACACATACCTTGATGAAATCAATAACATCCCGTTTGATGTTACTCCAAAAGAAAACTGATAATATCCTTTTAATCATTACAGCTTGTCCTGAGAACCTACCAATAGAAGATGCATGCATATACTCTATACTATCCTTCCTGATTTCACCACTGCTGCCAACATAAACCATTTTTTTTCAAAATTCTTTTTGTACATCTATACTCACAATGTTGACCTTTCGACAATGTTGTAGCTGCAATAAGATTCTAATAAACTAAATCATTTTCATAACTCTCTCTCAACTGATTAACCCATTCAGGCACCAATGCAGAATTGTATTCCTAGCCTTACAAGTTATAGATTGATGGTTGCTCGTCATATCCTCAGTTTGTTCTTCTATTTCATATTCAAGTTATTTGTTTCGATCCTGCCAAACCATCCTTACTTCCTTTTGCTCTTGAAAATAGTTATTTCAACAGTTTCAAGCAAACTTGCAGGTCTCATCATCTTAACCATAGGTTCCAATTATTCTTTTAATCCACTAGTGAAACTAGAAACAAAATACGGTCCAGGGAGTCTGGGATCCTTACCCAGTACCATGGCTTTGATTTTTTCAAACTGCTCCTAATATGATCGAACGTTTCCTCTTTGATATAACTTGTTGAATTCCTCAAATTTATCTCTCCCTCAAAGATCTGAAAACAACTCGAGTATAGCCTTTGAGAACTCTTTCCAATATAACCGTCCTCTGACCATTTTTTTGCTTTGGTACCACACTTCAGTTTTTTCCTTCTCGGTATATTTCCACCGCTTCAACCCTTCTCGGATAATTGATCCGGTAGAAATTGAATAATCTATCACATTTACGCAACCACTCTTTGAGCTTTTGTTCCAACAAACAAAGGTAATTCTATCTTAGGTTGATTATTTCCAGAGCTTTTTCCTATTTTGTTCCTCCGGTCATACATATCCAACTCCTCATCCAGTATTGCCTTCGGATTCTGAATAATTGTAGCCTTTCCCCTTGCCCTGGCTTCTTCTGCTTCCATTCTTCTCAGATTTGCAAACTGAGATGAATTCTTCACCGATTTGACTACGGATGAAGAGCTACCGCCTTCATCATCTTCTTTGTTCTGCTTCTGGATAGAATCCTCCATAAGATTCATCTGCTTCTGGATAGAATCCTCCACAAGATTCATCTGCTTCATGAATCATGCCTACAAATTCTTCATTACATTCTCCACGGTAGAATTGATCTTCTCGGCGTGATTATCGAGCTGGTTGTTGACATTCTGAGATAGTTTCTCCATCCTTGGTGAAATTTCTCCTAGTTCTTGAACAATTCCATTCACCTTCATGTCCAGATTGAGATTGTTGACATGATTCACCACCGATCTAAAATGTGAATTTTCCGCCATAAAATTCGAGAACCGCTTGCTCTGATACCAATTGTGATGAGTCTAGCTTCCTGATATAGGTAAATCAGTAAAAGAAGGTTGAATTACAAGGAAATAGAGTTGGGAAGAGAAAGCAATTGTAGAATATCGAGAGATAATGAGAGCTGTGATTTGCAAATTTATCCCAACTAACATATACATACTCAATTATTTTCATGACTATTTAACTAAATCTTCGGCATCCCAATTTCCGACTAACAGAATCAGTTAGTGGTGGCCGTTGGAAGCTGCCAACCACTTGCTGCTCCCTTCCCAGCTGATGTCCGTTAAAATATCCGTTCAAAAGACCATTGTACACCCTTGAGCCAAGTTATAATATCATAACACATACACCACCCACCTCCAAAGTCCAAACCGCCAACTCAACCCACAACGGAATGGGCCCCTCTCCTCACCTTACCTTCGGCCCACACACACGTTCCCCGAAAAAATGGCGCCAATGAAAATACCAACAGGCGGGAACGTCGAAATTCAACACAGCATTTCCCTTCGTCAATTCCCTTTTCTAGACCACATTTCCATTAATTCCCCTAACAGAAAATAAAATTAAAGCTCAAAACACTGAAAAAGCAAACCCCACTTCAGTGGGAAAAAAAAAAAACTATTCTTCTCCCAATTTCGCATTTTTATTGCATGCGCGATTAGGGTTTCCCAAAATCGAATCAATGGCGGAGGTCATGGCTGTCGACGTGGAAATGGGCGGCGGCTCGGCGCAGAAGAAGTCGCTCAAAAGGAAGCGGATCGACCCGGCACTGAACCTGGACCCGGAAGCAAAGTCGGCTAAAATCGAGAGCCTGCGCGGCGAAATGAAGAGCCTGTTCGATTTTTACAAGGAGTTGTCCAAAGGCAAAAGGGTAAATGGGGGAAATGATAATGGCAATAATATGGATGTCGCGACGGCTATGCTGATGGAGGAGAGCGGGCTGCCCTTGAGCCAGCTGGCTGCGGAGATTTCGGAGAAACTCGGCGCTTCTAGCTTGATTGGTGTGCAGAACCGCGTGGTTTCGATTGGGCAGAGGGTTTCTTACGGGGTTCCTGATGCCGATGCGAATATTCTGGAGGATGACTCCGAGTCTGCCCTCTGGTGCTGGGAGGTAGTTTTACATTTCCTGATCTAGTTTTGCAGTATTGTTTAATGAGATATTGATGTTTCGATTTGTTATATCATCAAACGAGAATGTATTTGTATTTAAGTGAATTTATAATTAGATTTATTTACATTCTGTTGCTGCTGTAGAAAAGCCCATTTCTTGATTAATGTTAATAGAAATGTTGCATTCTCACAATAAACTTTTGCTCTTTCTTTTGTGGGTGACTTCTGATTTTGTGTTTTTGATATGTTATTTCCGTTTTTTTGCAGACAAAAGACATGAAATTGGTGCCTAAAGACATGCGAGCGGTGCTGAAAGGTCGCAGGACAATTCGGAAAAAAATCCAGGAGAGAGTATTGGCTGTTTCAGGTAAATTTTACTAAATATTGAATGCTTATTTCCTCATGGTTGGGTGCAATAGCCAAACTTTAATGTGCTGTAATATATTGTTTGCTACATATAAGGCAGCAGTTGGAGGTATGGGGATAGAGAATACGAGTCTTGCTGTTCCACTAAATTGCCTTTTCAGTAATTGGGAGTCTTCTTGCCTCGTTTGCTTAAGAATTGAATTTAGCTTCTACTTCTGTGAATCAATTCTCTGTTCTCTACCTTTTCTCAAGGGAGAAATGGTTGACACTTGATGTGTCATCCCAGCATTATCAGCTTCATGTCATTCTTTGCAACCAGTTGGTAATTGTTTCCACCCTGTGTCTTTCTATGCCCGCTTCATTAACCATGTAGTTCTTGGATTCCTTTAGGATAGTGATGAGGTTCCACTTCTGAAGTTGTAAATCTCTTCATCTTATTCAGTGGTGGAGGATACTTTGTTTTCCTACACATCCCAGCATTATTAGCTTCCTGCCATTCTTAGAAATCGGCTGGTAATTGTTCCCACCTCGTGCCTCTCTATGACAGGTCCATTAACCATATTGTTCATAGGCTTCTTTTAGGATAGTGATGAGGTCCCACTTCTGAAGTTGCAACTCTTTTCATCTGCAAAGAGTCTGGGATTCGAACCAATGACCAATTGGTCACAAAGCAGCAACTTTCCGATTGCGCCATCATGGCTTGCCATTGGTATGGAAAGATCCCCAACATTAATCACCTCAGTTGTCGAAAGTCATATCATGAATATTGGTATTGAAAGAGAAAAAATTAATCAAATAAAGATTGACATTTACATCTGAAGCAGCTTTATGAGAAACCAATAAGACCTAATAGTGCAACATATAACTCACTGTATTTTTCCCTATTTTGTTGGTTTCCCCCCTTTATATTTGTATCATTGGTCTGTGATTTTTGATTATGCTGCACTGGCACTGCTCTCTAAATCAATCTGCTTTGTCATGCAACTCAAGATTGTTGCATGCCTGACATGTAGTATTAATAAAGCGTCAGGACTGGTATTATTCACGGGCTACACTGTCTGTGTAATCTTGACATGTAACCTATTGGTTCACTGTCTAGAATCATGGCATTGTCTTGTCTGTAATCATTGTGAATTTTCCAGATGTAACATATTTACACTTGCTTATAGGTCATATTACCTCTTCATGCAAATAGTGTACATCACAGTTAACCTGGTTATGCTAGACCTCTTGATAAAGCAGTGCAACTATCTTACTTGTTTCTGCAGAAATGCACTCAAATCATTCACTTTATGTTGGCTGGTATAAATTATAATGGAGTATAAGGTGTTTCATATGTTCAGGTCATATTAGGGATAGTTATGGTACAGTTACAGACATACTTCCGAGTGTGTTTTGGAGGTTATAATTTTATGTAAGGCTTGAGCCCTGTTAAGCTTTCCAGCACATGCAGTGCATTTGGGAAATCGAGCATATTGATTTCTACAAATAAAATATACTATGTGTTACCTTTCCATAATCCATGCTGTGGTTTTAATTTCTTCCAAGGATATTCAGTAATGTGATGATGATGAAGAACAATTATTTTTTAATTTCTGCCTTTTATGGTAAATAATGGTTCTTAATCTTTTAATTATTTCAGGAATGATTGCAGCATTGGAAAAGTCACTGAAGCAGGATAACTACCAAGAGCTTATGAAAGCTTCTGATAGGCTTAAAAAACTATTGAACGAGGCTGATATCCGTACTCTAGTTGATAGTATGGGACAGAATTTGGGTGCTGAATTGTATGTCTCACCACATTGATCTATGTACTTTGTTTGGCACAGTTGCTTTTGTTTAACTAATGGTGCATTTCAAATCAATGTAGGGCAAAGAAAGATGCCAAACAAGATGAGAAACAATTAATTAAGCAGTTGGAGAAAAACAGACGAGAGGAAGAGAAGGAAAAGAAAAGGTTGGAACGGGAGCTGCAGAAGGAGAAACTGCAAAATGTGAGACCTCATTAACTTGTTTGTGCTCTAACCACTACTTTACTTTCCCCATATTAGCACTGTGTTTGGTTAGATTTTGCGACTTAATTTCTTTTTTTTCGTGGTTGATACATGATGACATTCAGTTTGAAGAAAGGACACCATATTTGAAAGTAAAATGCGCGATCATTCTTCCATCAGTTTAAATTCTTTAGACATGTTGTGGCTTTAGCTTTAATGATCGAATCTATGTTTAGAAGCTTATATTTCAATTGATGTTAATTGTTTCTTCTGCCCTGTTAAGGAAAAAGAGCAAAAGAGATTACAAGAGGAAGCCGAGAAGGAGGAGAGAAAACGTGAGAAAGAAGAATCTGACATGAAAAAATTGTTAAAAAAGCAGCAAGAGGAACTTGAAAAGGAACAAAAACGCAAGGAGAAGGAGGAAACCGTGATGAAAAAGCAGATTTCTTTACAAAAGCAAGCAACACTAATGGAGCGTTTTTTGAAAGGGTCCAAAACAAATTCATCTCCAAAGAATAATCAGCCTCTGGATAAAGACACACCTGTTACTCCTACCCAGAAAAACAAAGAGTTACTTGTATCTGTTACTCTGGCCATGGACTCCATGCTTTCAACTACTGATGCACCTAAGGAAGAAGATATATGGAAGTGAGGCTTCAATTCTTCTCTCTGACTGTCTGATGTTATGTAACTAGTGTATTTTTCAGAAGAATACCTACTCATGTTTACATTATGCAGGCTGCATGTAGCTTCTTGGCGCTGCTTGGGCCATTCAGTTCATTCAAACAGACGTGCATACTGGAACCTTCGTCAAAAACCTAAGACAGATCTTGTCAAGGAGCTTAAGCTTTCTGTAAATAGAGGATTGGGTCGTGAAGATGAGATGAATATTGAGAAGCTTGATGATGGATGGGTTAAATCGAGTGCTGATTGTAGGTTGTCTCCTGTGAAAATTGACAGCACAGTTGTAAAAACCAAGGATTATGTGCAAAGGAAAAAGTTATTGCAGTTTGATAAGAGTCACAGGCCTGCATTTTATGGTGTTATGTTGAAGAAAAGGTCAGCCTCGTGCTAAATAATAACTATCATAGTTTAAGTTCTTTGGTATCTGCTTATTCCAGCGTGTAACTTATAAGTTGGTTCTCATTTCATGATTTTCTCTCTTGCAGTCGAGCAGTAAGTGGACGTCATCCTTTTGCTATGGATCCAGATTTAGAATATGAGATTGATAGTGATGAGGAATGGGAAGAGGTATGTCAGCGGTTAATGTCTAATTGTCTTATGGTTCATATGCAAAGCATTTTAATTTGCATTTGATTGTGTAGGAGGAACCTGGTGAAAGCTTGTCAGATTGTGAGAAAGATTACAAAGATGGAGAGGAAAGTATGGACGAGGGATGTTCTAGGGTTGGTGATGATGATGACGACGGCGACAGTGAAGATGGATTTTTTGTTCCAGATGGCTATCTTTCAGATAATGAGGTATCACCACCACTAGTTGCAAATAGCTCTATAATCTGTTTACATTTCTAGATTCCTTCCTCCTGAACAGTATTGGTATTCATTTGCATTTCTACCCTTGACATGTACTTCTTAAGTCTGTAAAAACTTAGGATTCGTGGAAAATTGAAATTAAGGTAAATTCTTGCTGAGTGAGGCCATCTTTATTCCTTTTTATCCCCAGTCCAAAGTTAGGTGATGTCTTCATGCTTGTTGGTTACAATTATCTTACAAAAATATGAATTGGTCATTTGTTTGCCTTCATTTTCCCCGGTAATCAAATTTTGGATCTTCCATTTCATTCTTAGTTATATTTTGGTTCTCCATTCCCTTTTTCTCTGTTTGTTGTCATTGGCTTGATGGCGCTTTGATGCCTATTTTGATGCTTCGGTCTTTCGTTTTACTTTGTTGTAATGTATAGTGGGACTGCAGATGGTTTGTGCACAAATCAAAGTAGAGTGTTTCAAGATCAGTTGCCATGCTTGTTTAAATGTGTTTTTTTGCCCATGCGCACATCATACTGTAAAGATAAGGCTGTTTAGGCTCTGAAAATTCTCCTGTAAGGATTTTCAAAGTATGAACACGAAGTTCCAAAATCCAGCCCAAAGGGTATATAAATGAAATGAACTACAAGCTGCCATTGGGTTGTGCTCTGTGCATTTTCCATTTCTTTTTAACATTTCTATTTCTTTTCTTTGTAAAATCTGTTGCTTTGGTTGTAGGGTGTAGAAGTTGACAAA
>JAULKM010057270.1:858-12479 GCA_032355605.1 Rubia tinctorum
ACGAGTAACGACTAATATAAAAACACAAGAGAATAAACTATGTAAACTAGCACTTGGGGAATATTTGTGTAACATGATCAAAGTTGTTTCGATCCTCGATTCCATCACATACAAGAACTATAAGCCTATTCTAGTGGTTATGACAGCTTCAAGAAGCCTAAAATAAATAAATAAAACTAGAACTACTAAAATAAATTTTAATCTACTCGAATTTTTCTCCAAGCAACCTTGAAGAATATTACCTTATCTAACCTTACCAAATCTAAGTCTAATATGAATAAAATTGAATATTTTCAAAACACTTATGGACTGGGTCCAAAATAACATACTGAATTTTGATAATAGCTCTAAAAATTCCCATATGGCCAAGCTATGGACTAAAATAAAATAATGTTACAATAGTTTACAAATGCCTAGTTAAAAGTCTGGTGGGAAAAAAGAGTGTGGTGTTCTTCATGATGTCTTCAGTTAATCGAAAATCTTGAATAATTAATCCAATCCCTAGCCAATTTAGTCTTGAGTTCTTCATCATGAAATTTATCAATCAAATCATTCAATGCCAAATCTTTAATCTTTGTTCTTGACCTAGTCATGGTCCAGCCTTGTCACTTAGAGGATCCTGAACATAACCCTTGAATGTTTGATCAAGTCATAGAATCTTCATTTATGGTGGTAGTTGTCTTGGCATCTCCATCATACCCTCTGTGGTCGAAAGGTTTCGCCCTCAAAACTGAATCATTTTCAAAGGTAAATGTAGATAAATCAGCAACACTGAAGGTAGTACTAACAACGCAATCGCCTAGTAAATCAATCTCGTAGGAATTATCATTCATGCGCGCCAATACTTTTAAAGGACCATTTCTACGTGGAATTAATTTATATTTTCGAGTATTAAAAAACCTCTCCTTCCGCAAATGTAACCATACCCAGTTTCCCTTCTTAAATCGTCATAGTTGGCACCCCTGATAGGCTCTATCAGCATTCTGAGCATTTGTTTTTTCAATATTTAATCTCACTTTCACATGTAATCGCTTCAAAAAATTATCATTCTTTTCTCCATCTAACTTATGCACCTGCTTGAAATTCAAAGGAATTAAATCAAGTAAAGTATTTAGTAAAAATCCATAAACAATTTCAAATTGAGGTAAATAAGTAGCGAAATGAACAGTGCGATTATAAGAAAACTCTGCAATCGGAATTCACGCTTCCCAATACTTTAAATTTTTCTAGACTGGGCACGCAAAATAGCCGCTAATGTTTGATTGGTGACCTTTGTATGTCCATCAGTTTACGGATGACTTGCCGTAGAAAACAACCATTTTGTTAATAATTTGCACCACAAGGTATTCCAGAGTAGGACAAAAAGTTGACATCCCTGTCAGAAACTATAGATGTAGGAATCCTATGTAATCAGACCATTTATTTTGAAAATAAATCTGTGACATATTTTGCATCAGCAATTTTCCTACAGGGAATAAAATTCGGCATCTTAGAAAATCGATCAACAAAAAAATATATAGAAGCATTACCTGATTGCGATCGTGGTAATCCAAGAACAAAATCCATCGAAATATCAACCCTAAGATGTGTAGGAACATATAAAGGGGTATACAAACCATGAGGCTTAGTCTTTTAGTTCACCTTCGAGCAGTCAATACAATTCCTACGAACCCTATCAACAAATAATGCCATTTTCGGCTAGAAAAAGTGTTCTCGCAGCAAATTGTAAGTTTTTAATGCACTAAAAGGTCCCATTAATCCACCTGAATAAGCTTCTCTAACTAGTAAATCACACATAGAACATTGAGGAACACATAACCTATTATTCATAGACAAGAAACCATCATGCCGAAAGAATTTATCATAAGCACCATTTTCCATGCAGAATAGACAAATGAAAAGTCAGGATCAGTAGCATATGGTTATCACACAAAAGAAAACCCAAAAAGAACACATTCAAATCGTGTAAGTAAAACATGTCTACGACTTAAAGTATCAACAGCGAAATTTTCTTTACCTTTCTTGTATTGCAACACATAAGGAAAAGATTCCATAAAACTAGACCATTTAACATGATGTTTATTCAACTTCACCTAACACTTCAAGTGTTTCAACGACTCATGATCACTATGAATAACAAATTCTTTATGCAATAAATAATGTTGGCAAGTATCTAATGCATGCACAATTGCAAAGAATTCTTCATCATACATGGGATAATTTAGAGCACTCCCTTTAGATTTTAACTAAAGTAAGCTATAGGTCAATTCTCTTGCATCAAAACAACACCAATACCAACACCAGAAGCATCACAATGAATATCAAAAGTACCATTAAAATCAGGTAAACAAATAATGGGAGCATTACATAATTGCACTTTGAATTCATTAAATGCGTTCTCTTCATCATCTCCCCAAACAAATTTCATATCCTTTTTAACTAGTTCATTTAAAGGTGCAGTAATAGATTAAAATCACGGACAAACCTTCTATAAAACTAGCTAAACCATGAAAAGAACGCAACTAATTAGCATTTGGTTTCATTGACTTTTATGCCCTCCTTGGAGACCACAAAACCGAGATACAACACTCGAAAGCTTAAAAAGTACACTTCTTGATGTTCGCATAAAAACAAGACTCACGGAGTGCAACAAGAACCATTTTAACATGCTCAATATGATCATCAGTAAATTTATAATAGATCAAGATATCATCAAATAAAACCACAAAACATCGACCAATAAACTTTCTCAAAACATGATTCATCAACCGCATAAAATTAATAGGTGAATCATTTAATCCGAAAGGCATAACAATCTATTTATGTATCCCAAACTTAGTTTTAAATGCAGTTTCCATTCGTCCCCTTCATTATGAGAATTTGATGATATCCCTGAGTCAAATCAAACTTAGTATATATCAAAGATCCATGCAAATCTTCAAGCATATTATCTAACCTAGGGATATGATGACGTTATTTAATGGTTATCTTGTTAATAGCATGACAATCTATACACATTCACCAATTTTTATCTTTCTTAGGAACTAAAATGGCAGCACACCACAAGGGCTTAAATATTCGCGCATGAAAACCTTTTTGTAGTAAATCCTTGACTTTTCCTTATAACCTGGTTGATTAGGTATAACCGAACCTGGAATCAACTCAATATAATGTTCAATGCCTCGCAATAGTGGTAAACCATAGGGTAAAGCTTCTAGATAGACATCAAATTCCTGCAACATCTCAGCAAACCTTGGAGGGACATACACAGGAAAATTATCCTTGGCAAAATAACTCTCTTTAAAATGTAAAATAAGCATAAAATAATGATTAGCGAAGGAACAATTCACACCCCAAATCAAAGCATAAAATGATCTTCCATAATCAATAGTAAGTTCATTTCTCATCATATAAATTGATGGCCAGGGACTAAGGTGTGAAGATAAAACCTTGCGTGAGTTTTAAGAATCATTCACCGACTTACCTATCTTACTTGGTTCGGCCCTCCCCGGGGTTCTGTAAAAATTTCTTGGGTTTTGGCTCCTTTTAACCAGCTTTTGGCCATGATCTCCCAATCCCTGAGTAGAGTTTCGATCAGCCCCTTCTGACTCAGATGGAAACTTGTCTTTGTTGATTTTCATGCGCCTCTGAGCCTCAATTACTTCAACTAGATAAAATGGAGTCAATGTATATTTGGTTCTATCCTTAGTCACATTTATTTTGTTAGCGTAACCATCATGCAAAGATTTATGATCAAAATTCCATGGTTTCCCTAACAAAATATGACTAGCTTCCATAGGTATATAAAATCACATAAGATAGAATAATGATATTTTCCGATCTTAAAGTTAATCATGTATTGTTTATTAACCCTAATCTCACCGCTACCATAACCAAATAAGTTTATAAGGTGATGGATGAGTAGTGACAGGCAAAGAAAATGATTTAATAATAAGATTGGAAATTGTATTTGAACAAGATTCTCTATCAATAATCAGTAAAAAAAATTATATTTCACAAGGCAGCCGGTATGGAAAAATATTAATCTTTTGAACCTGGGTTTCAACCATCCAAGAGTTAAAAACTTTCAATGTCACATGGTTACCTTGTGTTTCCAAACTGTTCACCATGATTATTTAAGATGATCTCTTCAACTACTTGTTCTTCCTCGTGGGCATATTAGCATATTCATCTTATTCATCTCCTTCCTCCATGGTGGCTAACACTCGAGCATGGGGATAATTACTATGAACATGTCCTCTTTCTATACAAGGAAAACAAGTAGGATAGTTAGCTAAAACCAAATTTGAAGATGAGAAAGGGGACTTACCTGAATTTCTCAAAGACGGTTGGTTTGAAGATTGGGGTGCCGTATTTCTATCACTGGAACTATAAGTTGGATTGGAGTAAGCCTGGACCGATCCTCAGCCTCCCATTGGGGCCCCTCTACCTTGGCCAATGTTAGGGTTTTCAAAGTCAAACCCTAATTTTTGACCGGCGAATCCGAAATGTTGCTTCCTTGGCCATAGAGTGCTCTTGATTTTACCAATAAATTGTCCATTGATATGTGATTTTGAATCTTCACCGACGTTTGAAGATTTTTACGAAAGCCCTCAATGAATAGATTTTTGATAAATGCATCGTCTTCTTTCATCCCGACCCTTCTCATTGTCAACTCGAGATCTTTCCAGTAATCATCAACTGTGAGATTTCCTTTGCTAGATTTTGTCCAAATAAGAATTTTTTTCCATCGAATAAGTAGGCGGAACATGATAATGGCAAAGCTAGGACTTCAATCTCTCCCAGGTTGAGATAGGCCTCTTTTGGAAAATTTGTATCATTTCTGTCACATTTTTCCACCACTTGGCCACCTAGTAAGTGAAGGAATATTGCATCACTTTAACTTTTTCTTTTCCCCGATAATTGTTGAGATCAAACAGATTCTCAATTTGTCCCTCCCAATCAAGATATTTCAACTGATCGTGTTGACCGTAAAATCTAGGGATGTCATACTTCAACCCCTTGATGTCTCAAGAAGAGTATGAACTTGATCCATAACTCGAGCTGGCCTTGATTCTTCTTTGAGAATCATGATTCTTGTTGTGGCTATGCCGTCTAGAAGATCCTTTGTGTGATCGATTTTTTATTCATTAGAATCTTTATCGGAACTACGGTTACCTTGGAATTTGAAAACAAATCCTTGAGGATCATTCCTCATGGTCGTGGACTGAGGTGTAGGCGGTGCTATGGTGTCAATGTTTCTCGTCAATCTCTGCACTGCAATCATAAGTGCATCAATTGTAGCAGCAAACCAATTTGGATCAGCAAGTTCATTCGCTTTGAATCTATGTCACTCCCAACTATTTGGAGCTTCATTGCATGGTTGTTCACAATGCCTATTACTTGAAGCATGCGTCAGTGGTAGATTGTTTGGTTCTCCAACAAAAGCGGGACAAATGGATTATCGTTCTCCATATCCGCTAAACTGCAAAGAAAAATAAACGGTTTGTATAAAATCATATCCCCTTCCCTTTGTTTATTAAGGCTGCTCATCAAGTTTATAACACAAAACAATCATAAGACGAAGGCTAATTTAAGGGCAATCTATCAATTCACCGCAAATTCAAACAGAAAAGTAATGCAGAACTTATTTCCAAATTAAAAAATATATAAACTCTATATTGGGATCTACAATATAGAATTAAATTTTTTAAAAAGATTAAGGAGCATAACGGAATTGGAATGGCACAAATCAGAGCTGTAATGAAGGAGTTGTGATGAAAACAAGAATGCTTTAACAAATTAGATTTGAAACTCAAACCCAAATCCCTTGTAGTAACTGATTTTAAGGACTCACTTGTTGCACAAGTAAAAAATTTCAGATCATACCCCTCGCTCAATTGGCTTTTTATTTTCTTTTCCTCTTCCAATTAGGATTTTGTTTCCTTTTTCTTCCTAAAATCATATTTCCTTTTTTCCTTCTTTCCTTTTCGGCCACAAATTCAAATTTTCACACAAATATTACACTAAATATAATCATCTTATTTTCCATGTAATTCCACCCGCGTGCAACTTCCAAAATTTTAAAAATTGCAAAACAACCCCAAAACTTTTGAGAATTACAAACCAACTCCAAATTTCCGATTTCAAAATCCCAAAATATTCTTCCATTTGTTTTTTAATGTTTAAAAGTTTAAGAACAAAAGTCTCCTATGCAAAACTTGGAATAAGAAATATGCGACAACTTCCTCTTGATTCAAATGAAATTCGAGGTATTTAAGATCGTAAAGATCAAGAATATGAAACTATATATTGAAAATGACACATGACTCTATGTTTTTTTTGTATGAGGTGTAATAAAAAATTCAAGAATAAATTCAAGATCACAGAATCAAAGAACAATAAATAAGACAAATAGGAATATGAGTATGCAATAATTTTTCATACGAGTTGACGAAATTTATCACAAGCAAATAGACTGTATAAGCTACCTAAAAACTATGAAACTGACTGGGAGGTGAAGGCGGATAATATTTTTGAACGCTCAGACCCTTCAATATCCTCCTTACTCGATTGAAGAAGGTGAAAATAGATTGTAATACCAAAGTATTCTAACTCTCGGACCCTTCGACATCTTTCAACTCTAGATTCAATCCTTCTATTAAGAAAGATAAAACAAAAATAGTTAAACTATGACACAAAAAAGTCCATAAATTTAAGACAAAAATTTCAAAAATAAAATAATGCAAAAACTCGAAACCCCCGATAATTTTAGCCCACATGGATCTTTTCCTTTAATCTGATACCAACTGATATGAATCTCTTTGCAAAGACTCTGGATCACGAAATTTTAGATCTTTGATAAAATGAGGGATCTAAAAAAACACTAGACCGCTACATGAAATTCAATAGTCTAGCCCTCGGGGTACTCTTCATTTTGACTTGCTCTCTAACTAACCGACGAGATTAGTTCACAAGGTTATCGATACTTAATTAACCATTAGGATTAAGAAAAAATGAAAATAGATTGGAAGCATAAAGAATGATCTCAAAATCCCGAATATATGATTGATAAAAGGGTAAGGAATGGCTCAGCCATACCCCTCTATTTATAGGGATAAACTCGGCCCAAACCCTAATTACAATTGGAAACTAAATCAACTTATGATAACTTTAAGAAGCTAAAACCATATCTAACTAGAACTCCTAAAGTAAATGATAATCTACTCAAATTCTTCTCCAAGCAACCTTGAAGAATATTACCTTATCTAATCTTACCAAATCTAAGTCTAACATGAATAAAACTGAATATTTCAAAACCCTAATGGATTGGGTTGAAAATAACATACTAAATTCCATAAATAGCTCTTTAAAAGCCCACATGGCCGAGCTATGGACTAAAATAAAACAATGTTACAATAGTTTACAAAGATCACACTACCTCATTAAAAACCTGGTGGCAAAAAAAACTACGGTTTTCTTCATTAGGTTTTTAGTTAATCTACAAGATTGAATAATTAATCCAAGCTCTAGATGATTTAGTCTTGAATTCTTCATTAGGAAGTTGATCAATCAAAGTATTCAATGTAGCATCTCTAAACTTTGTTCTTGACCCTGTCATCGGTCCAGCCATGTCACTTAGAGGATCTCGAACATAACCCTTCAATGTTTGATCAAGTTGTGGAATGTCTTCATTTATGGTGGTATTCATCTTGGCATCTCCATCACTTACTCATAGCTATCCCGTATGGTGCACATGTAATCTTCCATCAACACCGCGTTCAAAATTAGGAGAGTGCAACAACGGCCCTACCTGCTGTGCAAATATGAATTTCTCCCGTATAATTACGTCCCGGGCACTACCCCATGAATTCTTATCCCTAGAAACAAAAAGGCAAAGGGGGGTGAAGCACCTTATCAATGGCTCTAGGGTTGAAAAATGCTAACCTTAGTTTTCTATTATTGCTATCTCTACCTATAACCCTTCGGGCCAATTTCCGGCTAAGACTAATGTATGAGCGATTTTAACGTTGAATCGGAAACCCCATGCACACACTCATAAGGTTTCGGACTATAGTTACCCTAAGCACGTCTACAGTGTGTTCCAGTCTTAGTGTGCCAATCATGTAATTAATAATAACATGAAGAACAAGCCAACATAATAATCACAAACACGTAGAATTAGGTAGTCTAAGGAATCTCACAAAATAAACATTAATTAATTAATACAAATAAAAACCCCAAGTAAATTTAACTACTCACTAAGCATTGAACACAAGTATTTCATTGGATTGGATGCCTTTGGGAGAAAGAAAAATAAAGATAAGAAGAGAAAATATTTTAGAGATAAGGAAGAGCTCCTTTCTCTCTCTAGCCTACTCTTAATAATCTAAAAGGAGCATAAACTTTAATCCTAGTAGACATAGGTCCATATATATAGTAGTACAGAATCATGCCATGAAAAAGACCCAAAAGAAGCCAAAAAACCCTAGCAGTCGCAAATGACAAGACAAGTGGAAAATGGCATAGGTTATTCCAGCTGGTTCTCCTTGTGCTAACACAGGCCATCTACTTTGTCCCAGTCCATGTAAGCTAATACTGGTGTGGCCTAACTGGTCTAGCATGGGCCATTGGTTGGAGCTTCATTTTAAACTTCTGATCATGTGCCCCATGTCGTTCGGTGCAGGTTGTCGGTTGGAAGACTTTTTTTTTCAATTGAAAGGCACGGACCATAAAATTTTTCACTTTCTATAGACTATTATTTGCATTTTTCAGTTGAAACAATGAGGACTTTTTGAAACGGCGCAATCTGCATCCTTACTTATCCTCCAGAGAGAATTGGGAGACACGAGCCCGCCAGTGTGATACTGTTTGTGCCAAGAGGGTGTGACATGACCCTTGTTGGTGGGCATGCCAACAACCCCTAGCATGGGCTGTGCTAGGAGTGTTAGCCTCATGTCGGCTGCTGGTTCATGTCAGCTAGTCTTCAGCCGGTTGATGATGCCTTTCATTTTTACCTTTTTGAACTTTGACTCCATTTTTTTGCCTCAATTACACTACTACCACACTTTAATTCAGTGTCCTTCTTTTCTACTACTCTCCCTTCGAATGGCCTTCTTGTCTACTACTATCTTTGCTAATGGCCTTCAAATATCTTCTACCATTCTTGCAAATGCCTTTGAATATCTTCTACCACTCTCGCAGATGGCCTTTATACAATATGATGCCAAAATCCTAATAAAAAACCTACTAATAAGCTCACAAAAGAATATCTAGGTGCTCATGATTAAAACATGTCCATTAGATCCTATTAAGTCTACAAACTCAGGATTTAGATAAGAAAACCAATAATGGTCATCTAAACCCTTTGTCGTGTAAACCTAACTAAAACTAGAAATCAACCAAACAAAAATGATAATAAATGTGTCAAGTGTATTTGTTAAAGCATGCACAAAATTGCACATCATTTACTATCTTCCCTCTTGGTTGATGAACATAAAGAATCTTTTGTTTTCAATGATGATTTCTGGACCGAAGAAGCAGGGCAAATATATTGATGTGTACCTTGCTCCTCTAGTTGATGACTTTTTTTTAGCATTGTTCAACAAAGGTGTTTGCACCTACGATGGTATTGTTCAAGAAGAATTTACATTGAAGACATTACTATTTTGCACTGTAAATGATATTCCCGTGTACAGGAATTTATTTAGATACTCATTGAAAGGGAATTTTTCATGTCGTGTGTGTGAGAATGAAATGACTTTATTTCAGTTGAAGCGTGGGTATAAAATTTCTTATCAAGTGCATAGGCGGTTTCTCCCCAAGGGTCATAAATTGATATCGTTAAGCAGTGGTACAATGGTTTACTTGAGGAAAGAGGACCTCCGACACCACTATCGGGTCATGATTTATTTGAAAATGTTAGGAATTTTTCTAACAATTTTGGAAAGTGGAAGAGAAAATTTACATCAGAAGTAAGTTGGAAAAATGCTCTATGTTTTTTCAAACTATTATGTTGGAAGGAATTGGAGGTCAGACACTGTCTTGATGTAATGCACATTGATAATAGTGTTTGTGATTATTTGTTGGGGACACTTTTATATGCCCACGGTAAAAACCAAGAATGGTTTTAAAGCCTGACTTGATTTAGTACAAATGGGCATTAAGAAAATTTTAGGACATGTGACAAGTAACGATGTTATTTATCTCCCCTCAATTTGTTATTCCATTTCTGATTCCAAGATTTTTTTCTTCTTTTGTGAGACCCTTAGTATTGTCAAGGTGCCCGGGTTGTATTCGGCTAACATAAGCTCATGTGTAAATATGACTGAATTGAAGCTGGTTGATTTGAAATCTCATGATTTCCACAACCTAATGCAAGATTTGAATGCCATTACCATTAGGTCTTCATTTCCATCCCATGTAAGGTTGTGCATTACTAAGTTGTGTTTGTTCTTCAAGATTATTTGTTTGAAAAGCATTAGTGTGGCCAAACTTGATCTTTTGCAAGCAATGATTGTAGAAGTCTTGTATCATATGGAGAAGCACTTTCCTCTATCATTATTTGACATTATGGTTCACTTTATTGTTCATTTAGTACGAGAGATCAAATTATGTGGTCCTGTTTTCTAGAGATGGACGTACCCCTTCGAGTGGTATATGAAAATATTTAAGTATTTTCTGAATAACCACTAAATGTCTGATGCGAGTGTTGTGCAGCAATATTTGGCGGAAGATGTGATTGAGTTTTGTATTGAGTATTTTAAGGAGGTATATTCCGTGGGAGTTGCACGATATATACATGAGGAGAGGCTTGAGGGCCAGGGGATAAGACAAGGAAAACTATTGAGCCCGACACCGGAAGATTTAAATGTGGTGCATATTTATGTTTTGCGGAACCAAGATGATGTTGTCCCATATTTCGAGATCCACGTGGATGAAATAATATTTGATAATCCGAATTGCAATGAAGCTCAATTTCTATAATGACACACTTAAATATTTTCAAATTGGCTTTGTAGTCACATGGAGATAGATAGTCATCCCAAAACAGTGAAGTGGTTATCATGCAGACCTCTTGGTACAGTTCTCTCATTTGAAGGGTATGACATTAACGCCTTTAAATTTTCCACGAAGTTGATGGATGATAAGGGTGTATCTCAAAGCAGTGGTATAACATTTTTCTTAGAGGTGCTTCTTAATAGCAATCCCGTGTCTACCAACACTTGTTACTTTTGAAAAATATTAGAAATTTGGGAGCTTGATTACATAACCCTTTAAGTGCCCATATTTAAATGCCAATGGATTGATTTTGCAGTGGCCAGGGAACTAAGGTATTGGGCTTCACATTGGTTGATCGAAGTCGGATCGGTTGGAGTGATAATCCATTCATATTAGCCTCACATGCCCTTCAAGTATTTTATGTGCATGATCTGATTGATCCTAGATGGGAGATTGTTGTCGAAGGTAAAAGGGCTTTTCTAGAAGAATTTCAGCTTGAATATGTTGTTGGTTTATGTCAAAATTGTTTTACGGGTTTGAATGATGATGAAATTTTCTTGAAGAGGATGAATCATCTTTGTCCACCTATTGAGGTCTCGCGGATCATGAGAAAGGAATTT
>JAULKM010057280.1:0-12478 GCA_032355605.1 Rubia tinctorum
TGGCACACAACCGAGTCTACTTTCATGTTGGTGCACTATTGCTACTCCCCGGTTAAGGAAACCTATATGCGCTTGGGCTGACGATAGTTCAGAACTGGTCCTGTGAACGAAGGTTACTGTTGTTAATCATCACGATCTACCATGCATCTAGTTAGCTGACCAAAGAGTTCTAAAGGGTTGCAGGTTGGGATAGAGTTGGTAGCAAACCAGGATTATCTTGTTGATCCTAGAAGCCATCATTAGACGGCTACTTCCTTTGCCTTTGTGTGCCTAGGGGTAGTTTATTCGTGGTGTTTCTCCCTCGCACGGGGAGAATCAGACCTGCATAATGTGTCATAGCTGTTGTTGCATTCCCCTAGTTGTGGTGGCAAGGTTGATGGAAGATTTTATACACAAACCTCTATGTTACAGATTGGGGAATAGTTTTGACCATTGTCCTCACCATGTGACACAAACACTAGAATAGGGTTAAGTTTTTGTATTTGATGAAAACGATGATTCAAATAGCATTGACCGTGTTACGTAAATATTCCCCGAGTGTGAATTTGTATTTTTATTCCGTTGATTGCATGCTTGTAGTTCATAGTTAAAAATCTCCCCCCCCCCGAATGAGTATTTTGATAACACTGTTTATTCCTACTACGTGGTCAAATTTATCACCCAGCAACCGAGGTTGTGTTTAGTAGTTTTGTAGTTTACTAGATTCCTAACATCTATGTAGATGACCCCGATAATTGCCACTATCCACCATTCTTGATAGTATATTAGTAGGAACGTGAACAAAGTATAAATATCTATCTTTAATTACGTCCCCTCTCATTTATTAGTAGAAATTATGTGAAAAGGTCTTCTCATTGTGCAACTTATTGTAAAAGAATGTTGATTTTGTTGTTAATGAGGAATGTAGAAAAGGATGTGCACCATTATGTATGCCTTAATCGATGCATTTAACACATTTATTATCATCTTTTGTTTGGTTGATTGCTAGCTTTAGTTAGATTTTCACAACAAAGGGTTTAGATGACCACTTTTGATTTTACTGTCTAAATCCCACATTTTGTAGACTTAATTGAGACTAATTGACACTTTGTATTCACGAGAACCTAGATCTTCCTCTTTGATCTCATTAGTAGGTTGCCCGTGAGTGATTTTTTATTTTCTTTTGGTGAAAGGTCATCTGCGAGGGTAGTAGTAGTTATTTGAAGGCCATTCGCAAGAATGGTAGAAGATGTCGAAGGTCATTTACAAGGATGGTAGTAGATCAAAGGTCATGAACTCCAAATCATGGTAGTATGAGGGATTGGGACTAAGAAAGGCGGATTCAAAGTTCAAGAAGGCTAAAGAAGAAACAGATGGATCAATATTCGAGGTTGCACGGAGTTTTGTGAAAAATCTTAGAATAATCAGCACTTGAGTATGTCATCATTGGGTTTATCTTCTCAAACTCTAAAAAATCGACTAAAAGAACTCCCAAATTTGACCAACAGTTAACCCGTAGAGGAGCAAAAAAATTTAGGCATGTGAACCAGCCACGGCCAACGTGGACCGTACAAGATTAGCACGGACTGAAAGCTATCAATGCCAGCATCAACTGGCACAACCCATGTTAGGGGGCCTTGGAACGGCCCATATAACCTGGCATAGGCTGTGCCAAAATCCGGCACGAAATTCTTCTCTTTTCACCCAAAAATTTGCTAAGTATGGGGGGCAGGACGTTCAATTTTACACATCCCGCACCATTTCAAGTGCAGGATTGCGGGTAGAAATAGAGTAGGTAGCAAACTAGAATTATTTTGTTGATCCTAGAAGCCATCAATAAAACTACTACTTTTTGCCTTTGTGGGCCTATCGTTTGTGGTGTTCTTCCTGGGACTTAATCGCACGGGGAGAAACAGACTTGCACAATGTGTCATAGCCATTGTTGCATTCCCCTAGTTGCGTAAGCGAGACTGATGGAAGATTTTTTACGCACACCTCTATGTGACAGATAGGGGGACGTTTTGACCATTGTCTGCACTATGTGACACAGACATTAGAATAGAGTTAAGTTCTTGTATCGGATGAAATCGATGATCGAAATAACATTAACCATGTTAGGAAAATATTTCCCGAGTGTCTGTTTATATTTTTTATTCCATTAATTACATACTTGTAGTTGATAGTTGAAAATCCCCCCTTCAATGGTTATTTTCACAACACTGTTTATTCCTAACACGTGGTCGGATTGACGACCCGGTCACGATTATGTTTAGTAGATTACTAGATTCTTGACATATATGTGGATGACCCTGGTACTTTCCGCTATCTACCATTCTTGGTAATTTAGTAGTAGGAACAGGGGCAACAAATAAATGCTTATCTTTGATCACGGGCCCCTCTCGAGTTAGTAGATCTTCTGTAAAAGGGTCATTTATTAGCGACCTCGGGAGGGGGCAAGTCAGCCTCATTATCCAACCCCTGAATTGGTCTCTCCCTTTTGAAATAATGTGTGATGCAAGTGATTATGCAATAGGACCAGTGTTAGGCCAAAGAGTAGGGAGACTTCCACATGCCATTTCTTATGTGTGAGTGACTCTTAATGATGCACAATGTAACTACTCTACTATAGAGAAAGAGTTACTGGCTGTAGCTTTTTCACTTGAGAAGTTTAGACAGTATCTTCTAGGCACCAAGGTTATTGTGTATATCGATCATGCCACTCTCTGCTATTAGATGACTAAGAAAGAGGCAAAACCTAGGCTTATTAGGTGGATACTTCGTTTGAGTAAGTTTGACCTTGAGGTGAAAGATAAAAATGGAAGTGAGAATGTAGTGGCTGATCATTTAAGCAGATTGACAAAACTTGAGGGCTTACATCCCACCAAGGAAAAATATGAGTTGGAGCATAATCGTGAAGAATTTCCCGACGAACAATTGTTCGGTGTGACAACTGGCCAACCTTGGTATAATAACATAGTGAAATTACCTTGCCACGAGGGAGTTTAGCCCTTACATTGATTGAAACCAAAAGAGCAGGCTAGTGAATGAGGTGAAGGAATATTTTTGGGATGATCCTTACCGTTGGAAACATTTCTCCTATCAAGAGATTAGGAGATATATTTTCGAAGAAGAGGTGAAGCCAATCCTTAGACTTTGCCACTCCTTCACTGTGGGTGGACATCTTCAGTATAAAAGAACCATTAGGAGAGTAGCGGAATGTGGACTTTATTGGCCCAACGTGTTGAAGCATACTTGAGAGTTCATTCTAGCCTGTGACAGGTGCCAAAAGATGGGCAACATCTCATTCAAAAAATGAGATGACCCGAGTTCTCTCAATGCCGGTTGATATCTTTGATGTGTAGGGGATGGATTTCATGGGCCTTTTACCTATATCCCATGGCAATTGTTGTATCCTAGTGGTGGTGGATTATATGTCAAAATTGGTCGAGCCAAAGCCACAAAGAAAAATGATGCGGAAACCGTGATAAGTTTCCTCAAGTCCAACATTTTCTCATGATTCGGTATACCCCAAACCATAATTAGTGATAGAGGTACTCGCTTTTGTAATAAAATCACTGGAGCCTTGCTCAAAAGATATGGTGGGACCAATAAGACATTCACCCCTTACCACCCACAAACAAATGGTCAAGCGAAAATATCCAGCAGGGAAATCAAGAGCATCCTTGAAAAGATGGAAAATCTGTCTAGAAAGAAATGGAGTGATAGGTTGGATGATGCACTTTGGGCGTATCACCGCGTACAAAAACCCCATAGTCATGATACATTTTTGGATTCTCTATGGTAAAAGATTCCACCTCCCGGTGGAGCTGGAGTTCAAAACATATTGGGTTGTTAAAAGCTTAAATATGAACTTGGATGAAGTCGGGAAGCGTAGGAATTTGCAACTCCAAGAACTTGAGGAATTTAGGCACAACACCTACGACACCGCACTAGTTTACAAGGAAAAGACAAAAGCACAACATGATCAAAAGATAGTGAAAAATGATTTTTTTTTTTTGCGGCAAAAAGTCCTTTTACACCAATCTCGATTACGTTTTATGGGTAAATTTCGGTAAAGATGGGGAGGTCCTTATGAGGTGACAAAGGTTTATGAACAAGGAGCCATAGAGATAAAGGATGAAGGGACTGGAATCAAGTGGTTAGTCAATGGGCAAATGTTGAAATCTTATTTAGAATGGGGGAATTTTGGGGTGGATAAGGAGGACAATCCCCTGATTGAGGAGAAAATCCAAGAATGAACTCTTCTACTACAAATAAGTCATGAAGACGACAATAAAGAAACAATATTTTCATTTTGATTTAGTAGGTTTTGATATTTATGTGATGATTGGATGTGTTTGATGTTAATTTTTTAGTATTATAGTTATCAAATTCTTGTATGGAACAATGCTACTCTTGGTTTTCTTGTCTTTGCAGGGGTCCTTATGATGAATTTCAAGACAAGAAAGGAAGTTGATCGTTTGACACCTTCAATTTCTCCTTTTTACCTTGGTCACATACACTGGGGACAATGTGTGATTTAAGTGTGGAGGGAAAGTCACCTTTTTGGTATTTGTTCGGGGGGAGGGGGGCATCATTGTGGGGGAGAGAGTAGTGTCCGTTATTTTACCACCGTACACCCACAAATAAAACTTACATAGTAGATAAAATGTATGTACTTCTTATTGATTTAATGTTTTTTGAAAGAATTTATTAATTACTTATACATTAAGCATCATTATAACCATATTATTAGCTGATGCCATAGATTTTATACTGAAAAGATATTGAAGTGTTTTTTTGGTTCCACAATTTTTTTTAAAATGTATAGTTTAAAATTGATAATCATGAAAATGGTAATGAGGTAATAGTAACAAGTTAATAATTAGTTAAAGAAAGAAGAAAATTAAATTGTGTTGCATACGATTAATTTTATTTTAATGAATGATAACAATCAATGTAAAATAAAACAAGTAACGTATTAGTAGGATATCAATTAAAATTTCTTTTCATTTTTATTTCTTTTCGTTTTGCAAGTAGTTAAAATTTTATCGATATATATAATTTGTCGATTTAACATGACAACAATAAATGATGGATATATATTTTATAATTCCAGTTTGGTAAATCTAAAATTTAATCGTATTATATTAAGGCAAATTTTTGGGAAACACCGTCTTTCCATAGGCATATGAAAAGACGGGTTGAATTGGAATTATAGAAAGGTAAAAGGTTTAACTTGCAATATTAAAAATTTATTATGCAACATTTAGGAGTGATAGGTTTATGACCCGATTAATACAACCCGAAAATTTTATTTTAATTTTTTCAAATTTACAGATTAAACCTTGGTCTTTCCATAAATTATGAAAAGACCGTCTTTCAAGAGACGGACTCTTATATTAAAGTATATTTTGTAGAACTACCAAAATATAAATATAAAAACTATTAATAAAGATTGATTTATAATATGGTAACAAAAAAACATATTACTCCATGCAAATCCAAAATTTACTGTCCTACACTGCCACCATTTATGCATAACGCCTTTTACTAGCAACGCTCTTCTCGTGAACCCTTTCTGGAAATTCGAAGAGAATGGCAACTTCTTCATCTTCTTCCATCGAGCTCCTCCTCACCAGCTCCCCGGATGGCGCCATCACCGCCTACGACGTCTCCTCAGGCGTCTCCTCAGGCTCCCTGGTTGCCGAGTTCTCCAGCAGCCGCATGCCCCGAAGAGGCATCGCCCTCATTTCCAACAAAATCATCGCCGCTTCCCATGTCTCCCCGAACACTGGAAACGGCTCCATCCACCTTTACAACTGGTGGTCCTCCGCCCCCTCCAACATTCTCCTCGTGCCCGAACCCGTTGCGCCGCTCGTGGACACCGCGGAGGGACTTGTACCTCTTCGAGGGCAGCGTTTTGGGGAGGATCCACTCTCTGTGTTTGTCTTCAGGGAGTTTGGTGAATTCCGTTCGAGCGCTTTATTTTTGTGGGGTTGATTTCCCCAAAACCGGATGCTGCATGGGGCTTGGGGTGGAGTTGGAAGCAAAATGGGGAGGACGCATTTGCTAAATGCGTCCTCGGGGGGTGTTTAATTTTCTGGGTTGTTTTATTTTTGGTTTGCGGAATAAGTCAGAGGACGCATTTGAAGAATGCGTCCTCCGTTTTTTTTGCTTTGTATTATTCTGGTTTAATGAGAATGAGTAAAAAAAACAAGTTAGAGGACGCATTTTAAGAATGCGTCCTCATGGAGGATATTTTTTTTTCTTTGTTTTTTCAGAGGACGCATTCTAAAAATGCGTCCTCTAGTTCCAAAATTTTATTTCTCCTTAATTACTTTTTTTTCGAAAATGTTGTTTGTTTTGTGAGAGAAGAAAATTCCAGCATTTATTTTGTATGTTTCTTGTAATTAATGTATTTTTGTATCAACAAATATTATTACATATATATCTATGTGTGTTTGGGTACGTAAGTGTAGAAAAAAATATGTTTTCCAATTGATTAATGGAAATATATATGGAGAAAATATGTAATACATATTCTTATAATGCGTCCTCCAATTGTAATACAAATTTATAAAATTTTATTTTTGTTTCCGGAAATTAATACGAAATGAACATTGAAAATAATAATAATGAAGAGGAAGCATTCTTTTAATGGGTTCTCTAGTTTTAAAATTTTATTTTTAATTAATTTTTAATTTTAATTTTAATTTTGCTTTTTGTTAGTAGAATTTAATATATGATGCAGTCAGAAAATCAAAGATACTTTTATATTTATATAAATACGTTCATTTAAAATTATATAATACAAATAGTTATCAATTAAGTAGTAATATTATACATTAGTTATCTTAAAATTAAATTTAAGAGGTTGCATTCTCCGAATTCGTACTCTAATATAATTTATAATTTTTGTTTTATTACTATTCAGAAAAATATTTGCTTTATATCCAGTTACGAGTTTGGCTGTCCGAATTTGTTTTTAAAAAAGCAAAATGCAGAGGACTCATTTTTAAAACGCGTCCTCATTGGTCGACCAAAATTGAACAAAATCATATGAAAAATAGTAATTTTTTAAAAAATAAAATAAATTATTTTTAAATGTAAATAAATCATGATTTATTTTTATATAATTTAAAATAAGAAGATTATATTATGTTTAATTATAAATTATTTACTTAAGGAATAAAAATTCAATTATTTTCATTTTACTTAGTTAGAATAAAATTAATATGTCATTTTAAAAAAATATTTTCAGTTTTATAAAATAATCAAGATTGTTAAACTTGTTTATGAATTAAATAAATGGTGAATATTTCAAAAAAATTAGATTTATCAACATAACAGTGAAAATTTTAGATATATTACAATTAATATGTACAAATTTTTTTATTATTTTTATTTTGATACAAAAATAATAATGTAACAGTGAATTTATTTTTTCATAATTATTTAGATTTCAGAAAAATATAAATGAGGTGTGAATGTTGAATTGAGAAAATAAAAAATTAATTAAGCAGATGAAAGTAATTTATACATATTTAAAAGAGAAAAGTGCCAACCCTAACGACGCCCTCCGCAAAGCCTTCCTCCTATTCCACATGACGGTGGGCGTATTGTGCGGGATGGGCGTCTTCGTACAGGCAAAAGAGGAGACGAAGCTAAGGTGTGATCCTGCATTTCCTCCGTTGAGTACGCATCCATATCGTAATCATTTGTATCAAATGGGTCAGGTTTGGAGAAATGCGCATGACCACTGGATGGTGTGAGGTATGCACTCGGATGAACCGGTGAAGCGGTGTAGTGTGATGGCCCAGCATCTGATGGTCCTTCGTACGTTGGACCTGCATGAGATGGTCCGGCCTGAGAGGAACCGATGTCTGCAGGAGGTCCTGTTGGGCGCCGTCGGCGACCGCCTTGTCTGCCTGGAGGTGCTGGACGCTGGCTTCTGATTTCGTTGTACCGGACACCTGGTGGAGGTCCCTCAGCGTGCATTTGGGGCTGATAGTAACGCACCCTGGGTGGCTCGGGCTCATATGCTAGGGCACCTGTTACGTCTTCTAGTGTGTCCCTTATTAATTGAAAATTGAATTTTAGAGGTTGCATTCTCCGAATTCGTCCTCAAATACAATTTTTATATTCCACGTTTTTGTTTTCGTCGTATTAGAAAATTTTTTCATACATCCTATTGCAAGTTCGATTCTTTGAATTTGTTATTCACAAAAAAATGAAAAGGCCTCGTTTTCTACAAAATCATATGCCAAACAGTAATTTTCGCAAATTTAATATGTTACTTTTCATTTCAAATAAACTATGCTTCATTTTAATTTATTTTAAAATAATAATATCATATTACATTTGCTTATAATTTATTCACTTAATAAATAAAAATACAATTACTTTCATTCTACTTAGTGAGAATAATATTCATATTTCATTTTGAAAATTTTTCCTAACGATCATAACAAACTCATGAATGTTGCACTCGTTCATGAATTAAATTACTGGTGCATATTTTGCCAATTTTAGATTTATCTACAGAACATTTACAATTTATTGTAATAAGTAGTTTTTACATATTATTTTTCCACTTCATCGCAACAAGTAGTCGGTCAATATTAATTTTTAATTTACCATTATTTTACGTAACTAAATATATTAACGATCAGACATGTTTTTTAACGGCGTGATAATTGTAAGTGTGCAGTTTCAACTATGACTGAGGGAGTGAAGCATTTATAAGTAGGGTGAAACATTTTGACAATGATGGATATTTTGAAAATTTTTTATTCATCAACATTACAGTGACAATTTCATATATAACACAAATAATGAATACTATAAATTTTTTTCCATAAATAATAAGCAGAAACTGGCAGCTTTTATACTTGCTTATGCATCACAATACCTGAAAAATCATCATGTCAATGATAGCATCATTTCCGAAAGTCATTCCAATAATTGTAAATAAAGAGGACACATTTTTTAAATGCGTCCTCTAAATGCATGTGAAATTTATATTCCGTCTAGATTTTTGAAAAGAAAAACAAAAATAAACAGCGGAGGATGCATTTTGTAAATGCGTCCTCGTCCTTGTGCTTTTTCCTGATTTCCACTATTTGTAAAATGGGGAAGCAAAATGAAAAAAAGAGAGGACGTATTTGCTAAATGCGTCCTCTACATGCGACCAAAAAAACATTTAAGCTGAGGACGCATTTTACAAATGCGTCCTCCCCCTTTGCCTCCATGGTGACCAACTGTAGCACCAGAACAGCCTTTTTCTCCTCAACCCACCCCACATCCACCCCCTCTCCTCCGAGTTGTCTTTGATGGTGGAAGGCGAAATTTTCGCAGGTTGATTGAATCGCCCTTACCTTTAATACATTTTACCACTCCCTCCATCCCTGCTTAAATTGCATACCAATCATTATCACATTGTTCAAGAAACATGTTTGACTACTAATATGCTTACCTATGTATAATAACGTCAAATAAAAAGTTTATATTCTGTTGCAGGTTGGATCTCGACTCAGTATATCCTTTACTGGAAAGTTCTTGGTGCCGGGGAGTTATTCGTAATTCCACCAGGGGTGGTGCATTTCCAGCTGAATGTGGGAAAAGGAAATGCGCAATTTTATGCCTCTTTCAACAGCCAAAATCCTGGAATTTCCAAGATTGCCCCCGCTCTCTTCGACACCATGCCTCTCGTCCTAGATGAAGCTTTGTCCAAAGCTTTCAATGTCAATGCAACCATCCTTGAAATCATCAAGTCCAAGGTTGCCGAGCTGGGAAACCCTCTAGATTAGAATGGCATACTAGCTTCAAATATTGTGTATTTTTTTTATAAAAAATCGGATGAATAAATTTGGAAGTAGTGTATCTGAATGATGAATACATTTGTTTTATTGATAGTTTTGTATTTTCACTGTATTTAATATTTTGGCTGATTTTGGTTATTTATGAGAATAAAATATGCTCAAACGCTGGGCATATATTCATATCTCACTATTATAAACTAAGAGTGTGGGCAATGATAGTTTCTTAATTTTAATAAACAACTTTAGAAATCGAAAACACTTAAGTGGTTTTTCTAGATCGGTTTCTTATTAATGTGCCACCTCATGAGTTCTTGGTAAGAAATCAGTTGGCGGGCCAACCTTTTTTTTCTTCAAAAATTCTGAATTTTTTAAATTTGTAAAATTTATTTTAAAATCATTAAAAAAATAAAATTTGTGATTTCTTTAAATCTGAAAAAATTGTATTCAAAAAATATTTAATACTTTTTTTAAAAAATAAAATAAAATTTTAAAAATGAAATTGTATTATTAAATTTCACATTCAATTTATTTTGGGTGGAAAAATTTATTTAAATTAAATGTAAAAAAATTGTGAGTGTGATAGAGAAAATCAAGTGGGGTTCATGAATAGTAGAAAGTGATTTCTTACTATTGTGGAGAAAAAAAGGTGGTTTCTTAAGTAATTTCTTAGTGTGAGGTGAAAGAGAGAGTATGAGAGAAATACTATTCTTAATTAGTAAGAAACTGCTAGCGATTTCTACAACAACCCTTGGTCTAAGACTAATGTAACACTTTGAAAGTGTTACTTTAGGTGCTAATAATACTAAGTTGAGGCTATTGCAATAATTTTACAAGTATTACCTTAGGTGATGTTGCATTAGATTTAATGCAACACTTTTCAAGATTTAAGTAACACTTTTCAAAGGTAAAGTAACACTTTACAAGTTATTGTAAAATTTTAATAAGTGTTGAAAAAAGTATTAGTAGCGTCTCTCATTTGTGCTACTTTTGTGCTATAAGAGTTGTGAGAAAATGAGTATGGAAGCATTGATGAGCACATGTAATCTTTGGGCCTTTTGAATAAAAAGGCATGATAAATAGCTTGTGAAAATGTCATGTCTATAGTAGTATTCAATGCTTGCCAAAGTGTTAAACTTTAGCATTCTCCTATGCACAAAAAATAAAAAAGCTTATGTGCATCATGTGTGAAAATAGAGGATAAATATTTTTCCTATTATACCCGATATTTTGTCTACCTTAAATAAAATAAGATTTAATTATCTCTTCAATTTATAATCATTTTAATTTCAAACTGTTTAAAACATTACAATTGTAGTTATAATCTGGCAAGGGTTCTAATCATCTCTACCCGCTCAACCATTTTAAGCACCTGACAACGACGTATGTGTTTTGATACGAAGAAAAAGAAAATTGGAGTTTGAAAGTTGGATGACTTATATTTTCATAATTTTTTGGCAGTGAAATATCAACCTACGACTTTCATAGTAGGTAATCTTTGTATCGCAACCTCAGCGGAATTGATGACTTATCCCCTAGTTTGTAGGCCAGTTCCTTAAATCTACTATGTATTCAGTCAATTGCAAAATCAAAGGTCAAAATTGGTATGTTTTTTATTGATTAAATAACCATTTAAATTGGGTATTTTTAGGCTAGAAATTGAATTGATTCGAATTACAAAGTAACAACTCATGAAAAATACTCGAGGTTTTATAAATTTCTGAGATCTAGTTGTGCACTAAGTTTGATCTCCATTTTTAGTCCCGTAACAAGGAACAAGGTCCTCATGATTTTTATATGTCGATTAGCAGATGATATCCTCCTTGTGATTTTATCCCATCTGACGACTGAGGAAGCTCTGAAAACCAGTGTACTCTCCACCAACGGGCGACGTTGTGGTGGCATACTCTTAAGCTTTGTTTTTGTAGGATTTCAAAATTTAGAATTTTAGTAGCCTGCTACACTTGTGAAAATTATAAACGTAGGATTCCTAAGTGCAGATATGCATGAAATGTAGTAAGTTACGGGCATGGTGTGTGCATAAAGACAATATGTATTTTTCTGGTTGTACATGAGATCTTATATGGCTCAACCTAAATACTATGGAAAATGGAAAATGATATTCAAAATCAAATTGAGTAATGACTTATTTGTGACCTTCTTTGGGTCCAACGAACCAATGGCTTCCAAAACCAGGTCAAGGTATTGAGGAGAGGATGCAGGATTCTTAACTTTAGTTTCCATAGGAGCAACATTGAGCAATGTGAAACACTTTGAATCTTTGGTAAAGGCAACATGAGGCCTATCTCAAAAATGTTTAGATGCCAAGGGTTACAAGAATATTGAATTAACATACATGATGTGTGCATGTATTCTAGGTATATAGGTTGTTGCACTCAAGAACTTGTCCACATACATTGAAAATACATGTGATAGATGTCATATGTGTTCAGAAATTTGCGATGTAAATTATTCCCAAAAAAACTTCTTTTTGAAACTAGAAACCAACAATCCCTAAAGTGATTAAAATCAAGAACTTTTTGTCACACTGTTTGAAAAGTTCAATGATTATACTTCAACTATTATTTGGATTTGTTATTATTCAAAGTGGATAACTCTGATTAATTTCATATATTTATAAAATTTTAAATGGTAATCATGATCAAATATTAAGGAGT
>JAULKM010057291.1:0-12478 GCA_032355605.1 Rubia tinctorum
TGCTTCAACAAAGCTCGCATCTTGATCTGCCATAAACTGAAGCTGTTCCTCCCAGTAAACTTGTCTACCTTCACGTTCAGCGCTGCCATCTTTCTCCCTGATCAGATCCGAGATCCGACCGCCCCAGACCCGATCAACCCGATCTGATAAACCCAAAATCCGATAGACCCACCACGGATCTAACCAGAAGCTCTGAAACCAATTTGTTTTGCAGAATACCGAGAAAGAACAAGCAAAGAAAATAAAGCGAAAGACAAAATACCAGATTTTACGTGGTTCACCAATTAGCTACATCAACGGCCGACCAAGATCGGATTCTACTAGAGGGAAAAGACCAGAATTACAGATTTCCTACTCTCTACCAGTCTTATCTCTTAGGGTTACGATACAATGATGAGGCACTATATATAGCCATCTCCACCTTAAATGCTAACGTCTTTGAGCCCCAAAACATTTTGGCCCAAACCGGAGTAGAAGACAGAATACCAATAACAGCCCAAACAGAAGACATGGTATATCTGTCGAAACGGCTAATACGTATTCAAGGCATACCAACAGTCACATTCTAGTGACTCATTTACATGGTATCATAGTCCAACGTTTGCCTGATCGGCCCAGTGGACCTATATTCCCATTGATAGGCCTGTGATCTCTTTTTGTCCACGTTTGCGCGATGATTAATACAGCTGCACGTGAGGGGTGTGTTTGAGAGTCTCACATTGATGGTTGACAAAGTATTTCTTTAATATATATAATCATGGGTCACCTCTGCATAGTACCAATTGATTTTATGATAGAAGCCCGTGAATCTTACAAAGTCCATACATGTTCCAGCAAACGATCAGGCTCAAGACAGGAGAATCTGGTCTCTTACGGCAGATGGACAGTACACAGTAAAATTGGGGTACAAAGCCCAAGAAAGATTCAGTGGAACAACCAATCAACATACGCTCACGAACTGGAAGCAGTTCTGGAGAGTACCCATTGGGAGGAAATTAGTGATATTTGTGTGGAATGCGTTACAGAGTGCATTGACAACGACTTAAAATTTGTATAGATGGGAACTGCTAGAATGTCTGACCGGTTTTATGAGCTAATCGGGCACAGACGAAAGTGTAGAGCATTTACTCATGGATTTTGTGGAAGCGAAACTGATATGGAGAGCCTCTGTCCTAGGTTTTGATTTTCAGCAGGGCACACCCACGGATTTTTGTACGTGGTTCTGGAACTGAATATCTACGGCACCACATATGGAGGCCACAACGTTTGTCAATGCACATCGTGTGGATAATTTGGATGTAGAGGAACATGAATGTTTTTGATGATCAGGAAAAGGAACCAGTGTTCTAGATAAATATGGCATACACAGCCAGTGCAGTAGAAAGGAGGCGTGAGTATCACTTCGATATAGAAGATGTTGGGCTCAATAATCTGGTGAACATAGGGAAGCAAGAGACCGAGTGCATGATTTTTTAGGGGCAAAAATGAAAAGTTGGTTGTTGATTAGGGTGGTCAATAAAATGTGGAAATAAACGGGAGGGTGCATTCAGAGAATGCGCGGGAAAATGAAAATAAATAAATGTTCCGCCGTTTTTATCGTGCAGACTCGGAAAGAAAATAAAAAGTAGAGGGTTATATATTTTTTAATGTTTCGTATGTAATGACCGAGATTTTTTTTTTTAAAAAAATATGTAGAATCGCATTTGCCGAATGCGGTTCTCTGTGTTCATATACACCAGAAACCAAGGCCGTTCTCCATTTTTGAACCCTCGTTTCTTACAATTTTTATATACAGCGTTGTGTGGGGTACACAAGCCTGTGTAATCCACGTGGCTACACATGTGCGTGTAATCCACATGTGCGTGTAATCCACATGTGCCGCGTGTAATCACGTGTGGCGCGTGTAATCCACGTGGCTACAGTGGCGCGTGTAATCCAGTAATCCACGTGTGACGCATGTAATCCACGTGTGGCTACACAGGTAATACGTAAGGATTTTCAACTAAAAATAATATGAATTTTTAATTAAAAAACGTGTTCATATTAAAATTATATTTTTAATTTAATTTCGACTCATATATAACTTGAAAAATTATATTATAATATTTTTATATAAATAATTATAATTTTTACTTTGAAAATAAATATAAAGTATGATTCATTTCCAATATAAAAAATAGTTTTATTTATATAAAAATATATATTTCTATTATAGCATAAAAATAATAAATTAATGATTTATATAAGAAAATAATATATTTATATTAGAATTTATAACTATTATTTTGTATAAATTATGAAATAGTGATATTTATTTATAAATTTTAATTTATAAGAAAATTATTGTTTTGACAATATTCGATTCATGTACTCCTCGAAAAATTGTAATATTATTTTTTCCTGTTATTAATGTTTTTATAAAAAATAACTCGTCCACTCTACTGCGACGGCGATTCCGTAGGCGTAGCGGTATAATCCACGTGGCGCGTATAATCCACGTGTGGCTACACAAGCGTGTAATCCACGTGTGGCGCGTGTAATCCACGTGTGGCGCTTGTAATCCACGTGTGTCGTGTGTGATTTTGCGTGTAATCACGTGTGGCGTGTGTAATTTTGTAATTTGGCAAATGCGGTTCTACCTATTTTCTTTAAAAAAAACTCAGTCAATGATTTTGAAAATGCTGAAAATCATAACACGCATTTCCAGAATGCGGTTATACTTATTTTATAATATAAAAAACTCCGCTCAATTATCTAAAAATGCTGAAAACCCGATATTCATAGCACGCATTTCACGAATGCATTTTCCATATAATGTGATTAAAAAATGCCAAACCCGCATTTGCCAAATGCATGGTCAACCATACTGGATTTAAAAAAAGGAAAAATCGGATGCGTGTTCACCCATTGCATCCATGCACGGGTACTGTAGCACCAAATAAAGAAAAAATTCGCAAGAGACCTTGCGTCAACCACAAGTCCCGACATTAAAACTGGAGCTTTTTGGAAGTTACAATAACATGGCACTGTTGCATGGACTATCACTCACAGTTTACAAAACTAGGGCTCAACGGAAGGAGTACATTTACCGGAGTTCTTAGCCCTTACGACTGAAGCAACAACTTGCCTCAAATGAATTCAACAAGCGATCCGGTTACGAATACCAGAACTGCAAGTTAGGTCTAATTCCGAAACACTCATCAGATTATTGGAAAATTCGAGGATCAGAACACCAATGGAATCTGCGTTACTAATCCTTGATCTTTGATAGTAGTGCAAGAGCTTCCGAAAAATTGGTTTCAGGAAGGTCCATGGAGATATTTTGTCTAATAATCATAACTACGCTAGCCGGTTAAATTTTCGCATAAACGGTTGTAATCTTGGTCACCAACTTTAATCTTATAAATAAAATGCCTATTTAAAATAAAAACTAAATAAAACCAAATATGTTTTCCGGAAAATTAACCACTTTTTGCTTGAAGCTCTACTAACAAAATAAACCACCGATAAAAAGATGAAAATGTTATGAACCATTAACATGACTGATGACACTAGTGGAGAGTGACATATTAAATGAAGCAATCAAAGGCAGTTCCTTTGATTTCCCGAGGAACCACCTTGTGAAAGAGGTTCCAAGCTCGGAAACTCAATGAATCGAACCCTTCGTTTTTTAAAGGTTGGTTCAACCACTTTAGAAGGCGTTTCTTTTAACAACCACCTTTGGTTCATTTGGTTTAAAGGTGGATTAACATATAACTGCTTTTAATTATGGCTAATTAAAGACACTCGTGCCAAATGAATTTGATCGATAGTGGTTCCGAACTCAGAACATAGATCCGATGCTTGTTCCAAATTTGTAAATGGTCAGTTAGACCAGATTTAAAAGACCAAATCAATTTTTAAAATTGTGACATGATAAAAGCTTAGTTCTGAGTTCGGAAATAACTCGTGTCGTATGGTTAGGTTTTGATAAAAAGGTCCAAACTTAGAACTAATGAAATTGGACATATATGTTGGCTTTTAGTACCATTTTATTTTAGAAAAATCAATAAAGAGAAAGAAACAACACTTTGGGGGCTTCTTGTGGAACTAATTGGAGAAGGTATGTCTACTTCTACAACTCCATTACTTAATTGAATGCATGAAAGGTTACCAATGTTTGAAATGTATTGAATTAGGGTATAGGTTTGAAATATGTTTGAATGTATATGTGTTGTGTGAACTCACATAATTAAATGTCATTTCAATGTAGGTATGTATCAAGTAAAGTATAGAATTGAACTCATCGATAGGGATCTTAGAAAATCACTCGGTGTGACATTCTTTTGGTAGAATCTTTTATTGTGTTGGTGTTCAAATATTTTTCCAAGAATGGTGTGGTGCTTGCTCGTTTCCCATGTAAGGATTGTAGGAATAACTTATTTTTGGGAAGAAAGAAGTTGCGTGAACATCGATCTCTTCATGCGAGGGTTTCAAACTAGTAACACTTGTTAGGCATGGCATGACGAGGTTGAGACGGCTAGCATTGAAGCTGTTAAAAGTAAGAAGCCGTTGATTTAGACAGAGATAATGGATTTGATGAGATGGTAGAGGATATTGCTAGAGATTTCACGGTAAAACTAAGGTCCTAGAAGCGCTGCATAATGAAAAGAAAACGACATTATATAAGGGCTCCAAATATTCTGTTTTGAGCGCCACTACGAGAATAATGAATTTGAAGGCCAAATTCGGGTGGAATGATAAAGGGATGACTGAGACTCCTTAATTTCTTAGGGAATTGCTTCCGAAAGGTAATATATACCGATAAATCGTATTCAGTGAAAAAGATTATTTGTCCTATGGGATTGGAACTGCATAAATTTCACGCATGTACGAACGATTGTAAGTTGTAAAGGGGGGAGGAGGACGAGGATCCAGAAAGATTCCGGGTATGTGGTGAGTCTCGATACAAGCTGAAGCAGAGTGGAATTTTTGTCAGTGCGGAAGTGGTTTTGAATTTGAATAAAAAGACACTGACTAAAGTTTTATGGTATCTTCTAATCATTCCACAATTAAAGAAGTTGTTTTCTTGTGAAGAAGATAATAAGTTGTTGAATTGGCATGTTTTAAGATTTTGGCCGGTGGATAATATGATCAGGCACACGTCTGACGGTGAGCAATGGAAGAAGCTTGAGGCCATGTACCCTGATTTTGCATCGAAGCCCTGACATTTGAGGTTAGGACTTTCTACTGAAGGAATGAATCCATTTGGTAATATGACCAACGCATACAAATCTTGGCCTGTAATGTTGGTGATCTATAATATTCCCTCGTGGTTGACAATGACGTAAAAGTAAGTGTGGTTATCTATAATGCTTTTGGGGCCTAAGAAACCGGGTAATGACATAGATTTTTACCTTGCTCCTCAGGTGGATGATTTGTTGACGTTGTTCAATGAAAGTGTCTGCACCTAAGATGTTCGTGTGAAAGATTTTTTTCACATTCAAGGCCCTGTTGTTCTACACCATAAATGATTTTCCCGCTAATAGGAATCTTTCTAGTTATTTGATTATAGGGTATTTTTCATGTCCCGTGTGTTAGAAGAAAATATCATTTTGTCAACTGAAGCATGGATTTAAAACTGTTTATCAATGGCATATGCAATTTCTCCCTAAAGGCACTCACGATGATCGAAGAAGAAGTGGTTCAATGGGGAAATGGAGTTAAGAGGACAGTCGTTAGCCTTAACGGGTATTGAGATTTTTGAAAGAGTTAGGGTAATTGCCTGACGATTTTGAAACGAGGAAGCAATAATCTGCAAGTGAAGCAATGTGGAAGACATGCTCTATGTTTTCCCAACTTCCTTACTAGAAGGATTTGGATGTCGGACACTGCCTTCATGTAATGCACATTGAGAAGAATTTGTGCGATTCTTTGGTTGGTACACTTTTAAATACCCTAAGTAAAACTGAAATTTGTTATTTCAACAAGTCAGTTTTTCCAATACTACGGGGAGAGAAAATACAACCGGTAAAGCAAATAAGCTGGAATGAATTATCTCTTTCTTATTTTGATCCTCATACAAAAAAAATGTAAACTAGAAGTTCAAATGATAATTCATTTCTAAACATTAGAAAATCAATTGCTAGGTTGTTTTACTGACCTAAAATGTGTGATACAATCACATGTGCCGACTGTTAATGCACCTTTTAAAATTGATGTCCCTGAATGACAACCTATCATTGGAAATGAGATAAAGGAACAACTGAAAAGAGGTAGGCCAATTGGTTACAAATACAAAATCCCCGTAAGCGAAAAGGAGAAAACATTGCAGATGACAAAAACGAGGTGAAAATTCCTGAATAATTTTCTAAGATTCCAAAAGAATCTTGTGACATGCCTGAAAGTGAACTTCCTGAAGAAGTTTGGGTACCCCAAAATACTGATATTGAAGAGCTCTCAATTAACTATGTCATGTCGAGTGCAAAATGGAACCCGTACAAAATCGACGTCAATAATAAATTTTATATATTTTATATCATGTGTTATAATGAATGAAAATGAGGATCATAAGTCAACGCCCGTAGAGGAATGCAGGCGTAAGGATTGGCGAAAATGGAAAGATGCAATCCAACTGGAATTGAATTCCTTGAGAAAACAAAAAGTCTTTAGACAAAAATCACGCACATGTGAAGATGTGTGGCACGAGGGTTATAAATGGCTCTTTTTGCTAAAGAAAAATGAGAATGATGAAATCGTGGGGTATAAGGCAGAATGATATTGTTTAAAATGTTACAAAATTTTAATCGAAATTCACATTTTGGTACCTAAATTTTAGATTTATCCTTTAAAGGTACCCAATTTTTCATTTATGTCTCAAAAATTTACCTTTTAGCGAAAATGGGTACCGATTTGGATAAAAATTGTGACATAATGTTACCCAATTTAACTAAAAATGCATTTTCGTGACATTTATGAAAAAGTTGGCACCTGTTAAGAACAATTTTGGAAGTAGGCTACCAAACTGTGAATTGGACTTAAAATTGGCTTTTATTCTAGACATTTTCTCATAAGGCACAGCTTTTCGCGCAAGGTTTTTTCCAGCAAGAGGAGACATATTCTCTCGTGGTGGATGCAACCACTCTTCATTATTTGTTTATCTAGAAACAAATGAACCCCTTGAAATACAATTAATGGATGTAATGACTACCTATTTTTATGGCTCACTTGATAATGATATTTATAAGAAAGTTTTGAAAGGATTGCAATTTCCAAAGGAATGTAATTCAAGTTCTCAAGAACCTCAATCGATTAAGTTGGGTCGATCTTTATATGGGTTGAAACAAGCTAGGGGCGTGTAGTATAATCGCATTGGTTAATATCTAATGAAATTAGGCTATCAAAATGATTGAATCTTCTCTTGCGTATTAATAAAACTATCGAGGTCAGTATTTTTTATAATTTCAGTTTATGATGATAACCTGAACGTTATTGGAACTCCTAAAGAGATGAAAAAGGTTGCTGAATATTTGAAAATAGTATTTGAAATGAAGGACCTTTGGCAGACAAAGTTTTGACTTGGGTTGCAGATTGAACATTTTGAAAATGTTATATTTCTACACTAGTCCTCTTACACCGCTAAAGTTACAAAGCGGTTTTATATGGATAAAACACAACCCTTGAGAATGTTGATGGTTGTGAGATAAATTGATGTGAAAAATGACCCATTTTGATCTCGTGAAAAGGATGAAGAACTACTTGGTCCAAAAGTATCATATCTCAGCACTCTTGGGGCTTTGATGCGTTTTGCAAGTTATACTGGCTCCGATATAGTTTTTGTAGTGAATTTATTAGCGAGATATAATTCTTCTCCCTTGAGGAGACATTGGAATGGTATTAAACAAATATTTGATACCTCCAAGATACGATTGACTTGGGACTTTAATATCCTAAGTCACTTAATAGTGATCTTGTGGGTTATGTAGATGTCGGATACTAATCTAATCCCCACCAAACTCAATTGAAAACGGGTTATATATTTACATGTGCAGGTACAACTATATCTTGGCATTCCATAAAGTAAACAATAGTTTCCACTTATTCCAACCATGCTGAAATATTGGAAGGGAGTCGGAATGTGTTTGGTTAAGTTATGAAATTCACCATATTCGAGAAACTTGTGGTTTAAAATTGAACAAGACATTTCCCACCACTTTGTTTGAAGATAATGTTGCTTGTATTGTACAATTAAGGGAATGACTCATCAAAGGATATAGGACAACGGAGATTCCTGACCACCTTTTACCTTTGAACTTGATCCATGTTGGAACATGCTAAAGGCTAGCATCCATTCATGATATCTCTGAGAAGCTTAAAGCATCAATTCTCTGTATGACCTTGATAGGTACATTATCCACATCTCCATACACCCTTTCTCATAACATTCATACCATGTGAAGCTTTGACAAATTTTCTTTGAATTTCATCTTTGAATTTCATTTTCAAATTTCCTCGTAGTTTTTGAAGGATTTTTATACCCTAAGCCTAGCCGATTTCTAGAACTTTGGCCCATTGTGAGTATATCATCCAATTTTGCTCTTTCAGCATTTAACTTGTTAATAGCCACCTTAGCAACTTCATCCCTCGTTGTAATCTAACTCAGATTTAATTCCAACAACTCAATTTCCCTCCCGAGTAGTTCCACTAGGGATGCCATCTCTCTTTATTCTTCAACTAAGACGTTTTTCTCTTTTTTCATGAGTTTTTTAGTGTCAGCTTTCAGCCACATTTCATATGTCTTTTCATATGCAGTTTCATCATTCACACTCATGTCCTCGTCATCGTTCAAGGAGTATTCTTAACATATCTTCTCTATGTTGGAACATCAGACTTCAGCTACTTGAACCATGTTAGAACATCAATTCACTTCTTTATGCCCGATGTTGGAATATCCAGTACCACTTTTTGAATTTCCATGAGATTTTTCACCGAAAGCCACATAATTACTGGTCATCTTCTCTTCATCGTTATCCTCTTCTTCATCTTCACTCCATGAGATAACATATGATTTTCCTTGCTTCTTCCGAGTGTTGGCATATTCATCTTGGAAACGTTCATACCATTCAAATTCTCCACATCCAATCCTTCATGATTGCCTTAATTCACCATTTTGATTTCTTGAGAATTGCTAAGTGGTTTGCTCCATCCGTGGTCCAAAGTTTTGAAACGGTGGTCCATTCCTATTAAACATTTCTTGAGAATTTTTATTTACCACTTTCTTTAGCATCCTTGAGAAATTATTTGTGATAAGAGCAAGTTCTTCATTTACATCATCTCTATCCTATTCATGGGTTTTTGTTGAAGTCGAAGTTTTGAATGTCAACTCCTTTTTTATCTTCTTTGTTGGATGTTTCAACGTCATCTCCTAATACGTTTGTAGTGATCTCATTAACTCATCCAAAGTCATTGTGGCCACATCCTTTGCTTCTTCTGATGCAGCTACTGTAAAGGCAAGTCTTTAGGGAAGTGATCTCAACATCTTCTTCACCAGCTTACACTCTTTGTAAATTTTCCCAATTGATGTGCCATATTGGTGTCTCTGAGTTTTCCATTAGACACTGCAATATTCTTGTCTTCTTCCATTTTCAACTCTTCGAATTATGTGGCCAATACACAACTTGTTCCCTCATGCACCGTTTGTAGGATATCCCATGATTTTTTTGCCTGATAACACATAGAGATGAGTTTGAATTGATTTTCATCTATTACAGTAAAGATGACATTTAATGCTCTAGAATTCGCCAATCCACAATTTGTTTTCATCTGTTGTCCATCACTCTTTAGGCTTAACTGCTAGCTCTTTAGAACTAGATATTCCTCCTTCAGAACTTTCAGTAACTTGGGGTTTCCATTCGCTTTCAACATAGTGCCAAGCCAATTCATCCAGTGAATTATGAATACTCGTATGCAAGCATTCCAGTAGTTGTAATTTGTTCCTTCAAACAGTGGTGGCTGTTAGAATAAATCAGTTAGATGATTAGATTTGATTTTATCTTGTTGACTAATTAGAGTTATATTAGAACTTGTCTACCTTCATGCTTTGTACTATCTATTTATTCTCTTCTTGATCAATAATAATAATTACAGGAAATCATTCTTTCATGGTAGCAGAGCAAGTTCTAATACTAAATCCTTAAAAAAAATCTCTGCCTCCTTTCTCTTTTTCGGTCAACTTCCAGCGGATCTCCGGCAGTTTCCACGTCTTTTCCGGTCAATTTCCAGCGGATCTCCGGCAGCCTTCGCGTCTTTTCCGGTGCCCGGATTCTCGTCTTCCTCTTCTCTGACCGAGCTCAATTCTTAGGTGTTCTCCTAGCAGCGATTCTCTCCGGCATCGGCCAATTCTCAGCGTCTAAATTTCTTCCGACTGTGGCTTCGTCTATTCTGGCCGACAGCGGGTTCTTAATCATCTTCAGCGGTGACTATCTCCGGCTGCTTCTTCACCGTTCGATTGTCCAGTGGCGATTGTTCTCTCCATTAACGGCTGCTCGGTCTTCTCTCTCGGCAAATCAGATCTGACGCCTCCGTTCTGCAAAGTGTGCGCGCTATCAGTCTCATAGGCAAGCGTCCAGTCACACGCGCCAGATCCTCCAGTGCGTCTACTCCCTTTTAACGCGTGAATTACACGTGCCAGCAGCCCTCTCCGAGCGCGTGGTACACGCGCTGGCGATTTTCTCTGCAGAATTTTATCTTTCAACCACTTTTTCCTTTGTTTTGGTGATATGGCTTATTTTGGTTCTCAAAGGTGTGCTATTTCATGCCATACAAGTCTTTCTCATCAGCGATGACACGATGGGTTCAAGTGGATTTTGGATTCTGGCGCTACAAAACACATAGCATTGTCTCCAATTGTTGTTGACCATGATGGTTCTGCTAATGTCTCTATTGGTAATGGTGCTAAACTCCCTATTACACACATTGGTGATTCTTGGCTTTCTAAGTCTTTGCCTATTTATGATGTGCTTATTGTTCCTGATATCAGTAAAAAATTTCTTTTAATTAGCAAATTGACTCGGGATTTAAATGTTGTTGTCTGCTTTGATGATCTTTCATTTATTATTAGGTATAAAATCACTAGGGAAACCCTAGGTCACGGTCATATTGAGGATAGTCCTTATGTCTTAGACTACGGTGCATCTGATTTACTTTATACTGTTACGTTAACTTAGTTGCATGCATCTTTTGAAATATGGCATGCTAGACTTGGTCACTTTTCGCATTCTGTTATTTCTGGTTTGCGTGCTTTTGGAGCCTTAGCTGTCTCATCTATTTTTCCTAAACCCATACTTTGTGAAGCGTGTGAAAAGGCTAAAGGGAAACGTCTATCTTTTCACACAAATAATAAACGTGCTGCTAAGGTACTTGATCTGGTTTATTGTGATTTATGGGGGGCCCTCTCCTATTTTATTTGTTGATGGTTTTTCCTACTATGCCCTTTTCATTGATGATTATTCTTGGCTCTCGTGGTTTTATCCGATGCGCCGCAAGTCTGATTTTTGGGATGTTTATCGCTTATTTGAGGCTTTTGTGGAAAACTAGTTCTCTTCCACAATTAAGGTGTTTCAGAGTGATGGGGGACCGAGTTCATAAATGGTCGCCTATGCTCTCACTTTCAGACAAAGGGCATTCACCATCCAATTTCATGCATGTACACTACTGAGCAGAATGATCGGACTGAGCGAAAGGATCTCCACATTATTGAGATGGGTCTATCTATGTTATACCACTCTCATGTCTCTCTCTCTCACTAGCCTCAAGCTTTTGCTGCAGCTGCTTATACTATAAATTGCCTGCCGGCTCCTGTCTTTGGCAGGCGATCACCATATGAAGTTATCAATGGAAGGGTTACTATATACACGAACTTCTATGCATTTGGTTTTTGTGTGTACCCTTATCTCCGTCCTTATGCAGCTCACAAACTCGCTCCTCGCAGTCTCGCAGTTTGCCCTGTATCTTTCTTGGGTATGAATCCCAGTACAAGGGATTGGGAGGTCGTCGACATACCTCTCAAAAGTACTATTTTTATGCCATTTTTTCTTGCTAACTACAATTAAGTAGATAGTGGCAAGTCGGGATCGTCCACAGAGACAGATGATATTCCCAAGTGTTTGCTCATAAAATGCTAAATATTACGCTAGAGATATAGATATACATACATATAAAATCACATAAAGAGTGGGGTTTTGTTTTGGTTTTTCCTAAGTTAGGAATTTAAAAGCAAGTTACACTAATGAAGCATACAATCCTTAAAACAAGATTAAATATGAATTACGGAGTCTTGGGGGTAATTGACTTATACTTCCAAGCCTTCTATCTATCATTGAACATATAACTTATTTAACACCTTTACTACTTCTTGTGAAGATAATCTTCCATTCTTCTTTGATAGTAGTTTACAAGAGTGAATTCGACATCTCTCGCTAAACCTCACTAATGACCCCTT
>JAULKM010057320.1:0-12477 GCA_032355605.1 Rubia tinctorum
CCTTTCTCCGGGTCTTCAAAAGTCTTCAAAATGGAGTCTTCAAGGTCTTCAAATCTTCAACAATTACCTCATCTCACGGAATTCTTATTACAAATGACAAAAGCGATAAAGTCGCTCTCAACTCTAATAATGGGAATTCAAGGTAAAATAGAGTATCAAAAGCATAAAAGTTTACCAAAATGAGTACAAAAGATCCCAAATTAACTATATTAAATGGACACACCATTGTTGCTATTTTTTAGATGTCTAAGAATACTTGTCCACTGTTGCTGCAATCGAGAATGAAGTAGGAACTGTAAGTTTTTTCCTTAGCTATGATGCTTTAGATACTGTTGTTTATGTTTTAGGTTTTATCTTTGATCTTTCTTGCTTAAGCTCTAAGTATTTTTATGTGTGTTGGTGTAATGTTATAATTTCAGTGTGTGATGCTTGTGGTGTTTTCATAATTAAGTATGCAATTGATGTTCAATTTTGTTCTTTTGATATTTAGTGTGTACTAGTGATATTTTTAAATTTTAATATTGATGTTTTAAATGTTGTATTTGATGTATCTTAATGTAGTTGTCAGTGATGTTATGTGTGCTATTGTGAAATTTTAATTTCAGATATTAATATTTTAATTATTGTATGTGATATTTTATATTAAGAGCTCTAGGATGTCATTGATGAGATATTAAAAAAATGCTATAAGGAATCATGCTCCCGAAGGTGTTCACTTGGACAGAAAACCAATAATCAAACTTTGATCATTGTGTTGAAGAACCATGACCTTCGAAATTAGCAGGAGAGAAGGCAAGTCTGTGAATAAGCGACCAACGGAGGAGAACAAGTCAAGGGAAAATAGAATTTGATTGTTTAGGATGTATTGTTTGACATTGATTTTTCAGTTATGGTGGTTGATTGTTAGTGTTCGTGTTGAGGTGCTTGATTGGTATTGATGTTTTAGCTTAATATTAATTTTTCCCCAATATTTATGTTAGCAATTTTTAGGGCATTTTAACCCTTTTGTAATGAATGATGTTTGATGGTCCGATAGTTATGACGATTGACATTTTCACATGTTAACGTAAACGTTCAAATTAAAGTTTTCCACTTTTAAATGTTAATTTTATATGTATTTGTTGTGCCATTGATGATTCATTGAATTCCATTGTTTTGAGTTGTTTGTGTATGATGTTTTATGTCTTGTTCATTTGTAATATACATAAAGTGATAAGTATCATCTTACATATTTAAATTATAATGTAAAAAATATCAACATCAGTGGATAGAAGTGAAACATCAAAATATTTTTTTCAAATGCAACAACATTGGAATGTATATTTTCATCTTGTTTTAAATAAGATGTTTTATGATGTTAGTTTGATATTTTAATATTCTAATATGATGTTTAGTAATTATTATATGATGTGTATACTTTTAGATTTGAATTTTAAGCTCCAAAACCAAACTCATATCCAGCTTAAAACCCATCAATCGGATCCAAATAATTAGCCCAAAAAAGTTGATTTTTTCGGTCACCGAAAAATTGCTCATGCGATTATTACCATAATCAACCTCCCCCTCCTCGAACCTCCCCCTCCTCCCCGAAATCTATTGCCTTCAACGATTCAGTTGCCAGATTCTTTGATTCTTCATCTTCTTCGATTCTTCATCTAACCTTAGTGACTGAAGACGAGGCCAATTCAACCCTATCTTCTTCAATTTAGTCGATGGATTCTCCGATTTTCCATCTTCTTTGATTCCCAACCTTAGTGATTGAAGACGATGCCGACAACGAGGAACCCCAGCGATTGAAGTTCCTGAGTCGCGAATCCAGATGTTGGTGACCTTGCAATTGAATACAATGGTGGCAGATATACAGAAAAATGGCATTGGCGCAAAGGATATTGACGTCAGTGACCAAGCAACGGATGACGATGATGGAACGATGGTCAAAAAATGGCATTATAACGAAGAATATTGACGGTGATGACATAGAAGATGAAGAGATGGTGAGGCGACGATGGAGAAGGCGAGGAGGAAATGGCTGTGACGGCGGAGAGGCGACGACGGAAATTAGTGACTGAAGACTGAGACGACAACGAGGAACCCCAACAATTGAAGTTCCTGCACTAAGAATCCAGACGTCGGTGACCTAGTAATTGAAGACAACGGTGACAGATATACTAGAAAAAGAGCAGTGGCACAAAGGATATCGACGTCGGCGACCAAGCTGGGCTCCTGCAGTTGTTGAAATTTTCCGGAATTTGTTGTGATTGAAATTCTCCCTGAATTTGTTTTCGTCGTTGAAGTTCTCCATTGAATTCACTTCGACCTGCTGGAATTACAACGGAATTTGTATTCTTCATTCGTTGTTCCGCTGGGTTTTTGCCATCGATATTGGTTTCCAGTAAGAAGAATCCGACAACCATTTTAACATGACCTTACCTCGGCCTTCGCCCTCCTCTAGAAAACCCTCTGCCGTGTAATAACTTCTTTGACGTCGTCGTCGACCCTTAGTCTTTGAGCTCTGCTCTAAAAGACCTCCGTGAAATCAATTGAAGACGTAAAGATCGGAGAGCTATGGACGGAGAATCACAAAATTAGGAAGACAAAGTTGATGGAGGCACAGAAGCTCTGGCGGCAATGGCGGATCCGACTGTCGAGGGAAGAAGAAACAAAGTTTTGTGTTTATTTCAATTATTTGCAAGTTGGTCCCTGAATTTAAGCATTCTTTTGAAAGCTACCACGACTCTTAAATAATTACAAAGTAACCACCAAAAATTTCAAACTTTTGTTTCATATTTCTACTATTTATAATTAGTCTCTGGTCTCACTATGTGACAATCTTGCAGGAGACAGACTCTTTAATTTTTCCAAGTGAAACTTTATAAACTTTGACCATGTATATAAATTAATATATTTATAATAAAAATATCAAGTGAGATATTGGTTAATTCATCTCAATAATTATTTTTTAAATATAAAATTTTATGCGGAATTGTTATAGCTAGCTAGAAATATTGACGGTGAAACATGATCATTGAAAACTGTTAAAAGTTAAATAGGCCAATATTTATTGGATAGATGAAGTACTATTTTAAGGCACTTTCGTGGGCACACTAGTGGAATTGTTTTTATTAAGGCAGCAATCAAAAGTGTTTCTGCATGAGGTCCAAAGTCGGAAGTGCTTTCAGGTATGATTAAAGGCGATTCAAAATTGATCAAATGTGGTTCTTGAGGAACTGCCTTTGATGGACATTAATTAAAGGCAGTTATATTGTAGAACCTCCTATAATGGGGTATCTTTATGGGTCACTATATAAATACAAACCCTTAATTTCATACCTTAGTCTATTTTTTCTCTCACTAATCTACTCATCTCCCAGACTAAGTCTTTTTTTCTCACTGTCTCCCTCGCCTCTCCCTTCCGACTCTCTCCCTCACTCCACCACCACTCACCAGCCTCTCTCCCCCACTCTGCCGCCACTCACCAGCATCTCCCCCCACTCTGCCCACCTCCCTCCCTCTCAGTCCCGACTCAGCTGTGTCACCCCTTCTGCTGGAGCCCCTACACCGAGACGTCACCGGCTGCGAAACCTCTTCTGGGGAGAAGCCTTCCCCACTGCGGCCCTCCACGGTAGCAAACCCCCCCACTAAAACGTTCCACCTAGCCGTGAAACCCCCTCTAGTGAAAAGTATTTTCCTTCGTCCCTGCAAAGACCCCGCTGCGAAGACCCTTCCGCCGCGACGAAGACCATTCCGTCGAGGTGAAGACCCCTCTGGCTGTCCAGATCTGGACGTGACTCCGCCACCACCCTCCAGCTGGCCCTCCACCACACCGGTCCGCCCTCCTCTCCACCTTGCTGGAGAGCCATCCCTTCCATTTAATTTCATTGTGGCGTCAAAAAATGTATTTGTAAATTGACCCCCGAATTTGATTTTCCATTTGCCTATTTTCACTCTAGTCCCTGGTATTACGGTAAAATGGTCTTGCAGGAGATGAACTATTTGAAATTTATTAAAATTCTCTAAAAGGCAATGTTAATAATCTTAGAGGTAAGGAAACCATTAAAAGAACTCACAATAATAAATTATTAGGTACAATACGAACTATTTGAAATACGGAAAAGAAATACCATTCCGGTAATATTTCCAAAGGAGTGGCTAATGGATTCACTGGTTCTCCAATAATTGATGGTTCTAGAACGTCCAGGCCTACATTACATGCAATAGTACCTAGAATTACTACTGGAAAAATATATAAAAGATCATTGGGCCATGTTGGCTCACCGTAATAATTATGACATGTACCCTTAGCCAATTTAGCTATTAATATAGGATCATTCAAGTTAGGATTTTTTTTGTTATTAGGATATGTGAATTATTATTGATTAACTCCCCGAAAGAATCGGACAATGATAATTTTTCATCATCCGACTCGAGTAGGAATCAAAAGAACCAAACGAATGTTGTTGGTTCTTATAAATAACTACTCAATATCCAAGTAGATTTACGACTACAAATCAAGTTGATCATGATACGATCAAGTATTTTATGAATTGTGTCAGACCTTACAATTGGTATTTAGTCCCAAAATAGTTGGGACTCCATAAATTGTTTACTTGTTACTAATATAGTCTAATTTCTTTATTTTTTTAGACCTATCACTATGATATTATTATGCACCATATTAATGCATAGGAAATGAATGCATTTTCATACTATATCAATCTTAGTAATGGATTGATTTGATGTTTATTTTCATCTATTACATGAGGTTCCCAAAATTTCAAAGTTCTATTAGAAAACATATTTGAAAATTTAAATAATTAAAAACGAATTTTTTCATAACTTATTTTAAAAATATTTGGTGATTGGAGTCGGTGAAGCATGAGTTTTTTAAAAAAAATAAGCATGAGTTGTTTGGTTATGAGCGTGTGCTGAAAACTCTGCCCGTGTTTCGACCGCTTCAACGCCGTCTTCACAACTGTGGCATCATCACTTACGTCCCCTTGTTGATATTCGGTATTTACGTCCCCGCCCCTTGTAAAATATTGTGATAATATTGGATTAATGTGTATGTTAGGTGCAATTTAAGATTTTAAGTATTGGAAGGATGTTGATTTGATGTAGAACTGGAGATTAAAAAAAGAGCAAGGAGCGAAGTGTATTCAGTAAGTTGGAGTAAGGAGGGAACGTGGTAATCGGATTTTTAAGGAAAAATTCCAGTAAGTTCTTGTGAGAAACTAAAAAATTAATACAGACGGTAATAACAAGATAGATAATACTTATGTAACAATTACTACTTGTAAATATTGGGTAATTTTTCATTGTGTTTTTTTATCTTAATACTATTAAGGTGTGTATTTAGTTCAACGAATACTTTCTGAGGGCATTTTAATAAGTGAAATAGCTTGTTTATCAAATAATTAATTACTAACTATCTAAAATGTAAGAAATGATTGTAGTAAATACTTGTTGTCATGTAACTAACATATTCATAAGAATTGATTCATATGTGCTCCTAAGACCAATGTTTAAATTACTGTTAATTATTCCGAGTCGATTGCATTCTCAAATATATATTTTTACTATTTCCATAATTTTTGGTACTACTTTAATTTTTACATAATTAGTTATAAAACAATTCCAAAAATGTATGGCGGTGAAGATGGCATTGTCATGATAATGGAGTTGCTGAGAAGAGCTTTAAGTGTAAGGAATAAAAAAACAGGTAAAAATATATATTAAATTACCCCTATAGAGTTGAGTTTTAATGAATTGTTACCACGGAATCGACGTTAAAGCTCAAAAAGCACATAAGAATTCAATTGTTTGCTTATGACAAGAAAATGAAAGAGAACAAAGTACATTTTGCTAGAATCTAAAAAGTACATTTTGGATATTGTTAGGATCCAAGAAATTATTTTTCAGTCTCCATATATTTAATTCTCAACCAAACAACCTTTAACTACGGAATTTTATTTGCCGCAAGTTTCTCTACCCATCAAAGCTCTATTTCCACACACACACACAACATACCCCCCATTTTCTCTTCCTCATTTTCCCATTGTGATGGAGAGATGGGAACGCAATTGTTTATTTAATTGTTATTTATTGAATTAGTGTGAAATTTATTTCCATATCTTAGTTATTTTCTTTGACCTGATTGATTAGATCGTCGTGTTCATGATGATCACTCGATTTAGGCTCTGTTTGGTAGAGCTGTGCTTATAAGCAAAACTGGCTTATTTTGAAAGGAGGGGGAGACCAGCTTCTGCTTTTCCCCCAAAAATAGCTTCTGCTTTAAAAAAAACTGTTTTTTTTGCAGTTTACCAAACACCAAAAAGTATTTTGCTTATAAGCACATCAGCTAAAAAGCTCTGCCAAACAGAGCCTTAGTTATTCGCATTGATGTATTGTTCTCGATATGGTTGTACAACTCGTGTGTTTGTGTGGATTTATTTATGTTTTGTTTTAGGGGCTGGTTCCATTTATTTGGATGAGTCGATTCATGTTTTCGAAGGTGTTTAATTACAGTTTGCACAACATAGATCATTGTTGGATCAAGTGGTGTTATAGTTGTTGAAAATCTTTGTTTGGCTTAGAGATGTTGATGTTTGATACGCTCCTCTCTGTCAAGCAACCATGATTTTTGCGGGAAATAAGTTAACATCCCTGATGACGATGTTACAGTTTTTTTTATTGAATCTCAATTATCTAATAGTACAGACGATCAGTTTTGTTAAAATGTAATTTTGTATCCTTACAACAGGTTGATTATTGTTAGAGGTTAGTTAGATTGGATGTCAAATTCACTTATTGCAATCGCTTCTAGTCGTTTCCCATCACCTATGAGTGAATTGAATGTTTTTTTATGGAATTTTATAAGGTATGTGGGTAGCTTCCGCAAACAAATTACTATGCGTTTTATGTCCGGATCCGATGATGAAGTGTTTATAAACGAAAAGTTCTAAAATATGCTGGATTATTTTTCTCGATTTCAATGACTCGGAGACCTAATACATATGAGAATGTCTATGAATAATGTTTCTATAAATTTTGGAGTAATTATGTAATTTTTATAGTACACTAAGTTAAAATTGTAACTTTTAGTTTAGATATTATACCTTTTAATTTAAATATGTATTTTTATCTATAAATTTTTATATTTTCATATTTAAATATGTCTTACATGTTTAATTTATAGTACATAAAATTAAATTAAAAAACTTTTTAAATTTAAAAATTATAGCAATTGTACAATAACTTTAAAAAAATCCGTTTTCTTAAGAGTTAGCGAATATATATTTCCCATCTTTATATATTTTTTATCATTTAATTTCCTTAATGATTTTTAAATTATAAATTTGTGTACGATAGTAACATTTTTATTCATTAGAACATAAATGTGTAAATAAAAATATGAAGAATAGTATACGGAATATATAAGTATGAGAATAGTAAATTTACTTTTTAAAAATATTACCGGAATTTTTAATAACAAAATGAAAATGAAAACAGAGCAATCATGTAATATCTTGTTCCGCGAAGAATATTTTTAATTAGTTTTTAAAATAAATTTTAGACGTTAAAAAGAAATTAGTGGCTTAGTGTATTCTTTGTAGAGAGTGAAAAATGATGGAAACAATATTTTAAAAGTACAACTTATGGTATAATCATAACTGAAATCTTTAACTTACATTTCAAATACGTTTCGTGTTTCTGTTAAAATTGACCAACAAAACGTAATATTTTCCAATTGCCATCCATTATTGTTGGATTATAAGACAATTCACGTGTTTTGCCAGAAGTTATGCATGGACAGCATGGCACTTGCGTATCGCTATTAGTGAGGAATAAAAAAGGACGAAAAGCGGAGTCTTGACTAAAAACCCTCCCGCTGACCCCCTTCTCTCCCTCTCCCTTCCCCACGTCCAATTTTTTCCCCAATATTCTTTTTTCTCGTCCAATTAATATGAAGAGATGGAAACACAATAGTTCTTTAATTAATACTCTCTGAATGTTTATGATATTGAATACAAAGTAAAACTTGTATTCAAATATTAATATTGTTTTTCGACATAAGACATTATGTTCATGATGATCATTCGATCTAGTTGTATTTCGATCTATTTGGTTGTATGTATAGATCGTATTATTTTATTGTATTAGAAATTCTAATTATTTATATGGCCCGATTTGTGTTTTTAAAGGTGTCCGATCTATAGATTGTGTTCTGAATAAATTGATGTTACATTTGTTGAAAATTTCAATTTGGCGTATTATTGATGCGTGTGGTACACTCCTTTCTGCCAACTACTTATGAATTTTTAGGAAAGAAAATTAATATTTCGATGATTTTACAATTTTTGTTGAATTTCTAATATGTAATAATACAAGTGGTTGACATATAATTTATATATTTTTATAATAAATTTATTTGAGGAAATATTCTTGAAATAAATTATTTGTTGCTTATGATTATTTAAAATGATGTCAATTCTAATTATCATAATTATTGTTGGATTTTTTTTCTCGAAACCTATGAATGAATGTGTGGTTCTAAAAATGAAAAGAAAGAAAATCGAAGGAAACAAATTACTTCTTTTCTTTTCTCACTAGCTTTGATTGAGTACGTAATTGATCTCCTGGGCCCGCTCTAATATTCATTTTGACGACTAAAATTTATTACCTTTTATGTTAATTATTGATCATGATAGAATATAAAATTCCTAATTATTGAATAATGTGTATTGATATTTATAATGAGCATAACTAATACAATCATATAAGAAATATGATATTGCAATTCAATAAGGAAAGTAATTAGTTCCTTATTCTTTTTTTTATTCATTCTTTATCTCTATTATCCCCCTCAAGCGAAGCGTAGAATTACTAGCAACGTAGAGTGTGGAACGTAGAAAACTCAAATTGAGGACGAGTTAGACCTGTTATAAAGATGTCCGCAAGTTGAAGGTCTAAAGATACATGAAATCCCATGCACTTGGAAAACCCACCATCTAACAAACAAAATGATAATGAATATCGATATGCTTGGATCTCTTTTACGAAACATGATTATGAGAGTAAGAAAAAGAGCACTATTATTATCACAACAATGTACACTAGTGGAGAAGGGGCCTATTAAAGGCGATTTTGTTGGACCAAAGAATGTACTTTTTAAGTGTTTTTTATGGTTGTGCCTTTGATGGATTCGATCAAAGTAGGTTCCGAAAACCGCCTTCTATCGAATCCAAAATAGGTTCCAAATTTGGAACTTCAAGTTGATGTCCTAAATAAAAGCTGCCATCACAAAAAGCAAAAGATCAGCAGCAAAGCAAAATCGGATCTGAACAAATAATCTGGAAAAGCAAAACAAAAATAAAAACGGGGAAAAACTGAATCGGGACAACATGAAAACAAAAACAAATAGGGTAAAACACCAACATCCGAGTATCTTCATCCTTGGAACGACAAAGCTTCTTCATCCCTTACGCGGCAGAGCTTTTCTAGCGGTGATGCAACGGAGACCTTCTCCAGGCAGCTCAACGGGAGAGACCGACCAGCAGGGGCGGAGGCAGAAAAAATAATTTGGTGGGTCATAATTTAATTTGATGATTCTGTCTTTGAAAACAGTGTTAAAATTTTGAATTTTAAATTTTTTTTAGAGGACTAAAGTTGATCTAAAATGAAAAATAAGCTAAAAATTAATTTAAAAATCATATATTAATTAACTATAAAAAATAAAAAAATATTTTTAAAAAAAGGTAGGGCAATTGCCCTACCTTGCTAAGCCGTGGCTCCACCACTGCCAACCAGGGACGCAGCGGAAATCTTCTCCAGGTGGCGATGCCGCGGAGGCAAGAGGATTGTTGACTAAGCTTGCATGTTGAATTGGTATTTTATTTTTTTAGCAAATAAAATGCTCCAAGGACCTAGTCTTAAGGAGTTTGGTGATTAGTTTGAGATATTCTGCATGCACGTTAGAACGTTGCACGTGCTCCATATATGTAGTATTTTCTGTTTCCCTTTGCTATTATAATAAATAAAGGCCAAATGCATGAGAAAAGCAGTAACTTTACTGCACAAATTCCCTCTGCTTTCTTTCGTTTTATTTAGCCAAAATCTGCTTCTTTCTTGCACGTTGAAACAAGAAGTGGTATCAGAGCGTGTTGTGTTCGATCCAACCTCTGAAGTCGTTCGGTGTTTGATCCGCTTCGACGCAATGGCAGGACAAGGAGCAGGAGCGACTAGTGACAAAAAACAAAGGAGGAGCTGCTTCTACGCCACCAGCTTTTGAATGGCCAAAACTCGGTGGTGGCAGTGAGATTGGAGGTAGCAGCGAGACTCGTAAAACTTGTATAGTGGAGCGAGTCATCAGGGAAAGCGACGGTGTAATGAATTTCCCAACCCTCACGCGAACAAACTACGCTGATTGGGTAATCTTAATGAAGGTTCAACTATAGGCTAAAGGTTTGTGGGATGTTGTTGCAAGTGGACCACGACCAGAAGATCAACGTGATGATCGGAGGGCAATGTCAGTGCTCCTCCGAGTGGTTCCTCCAGAATTGGTGCGCACACTTGGAGTGAAATTGATGGCGAAAGAAGCGTGTGGGACACACTCAAAACCATGCGGGTTGGAGTGGAACATGTTAGGGAGGCCAAGGCTCAAACTCGGTGGTCGGATTTCGAAAACCTTGCGTTCAAAGATGGCGAGGGTGTTGAATCATTTGGCATTCGGCTCACCACCATTGTCAATGATTTGGAGGTCTTGGGTGATCCAGTGACGGAGCACAAGGCTGTGCTTAAGTTTTTTGCAGTCTGTGCCTTTTTGCAGTCTGTGCCCAGGAAATACAAGCAAATGGCTATGGCCATTGAATCGCTTGTAGAATTGAAAACGCTATCCATTGAAGAGCTGATTGGGAGGCTCTTGGTTGTTGAGGAGCACAGAGAACTCGATGAGGTAGCACCTAGTGGTGGTCATTTATTGCTCACCGAGGAAGAATGGCAAGCAAATCAGTGGGGGCAAGGCACCACTGGTGGTGATCGAAAGGGAAAACCCTTGGCAAAATCAAAGCCACATGTTTTGATCAAGGCAAAGAAAGGTGAACGAAAGAAGGGAAATTGCAACTACTGTGGCATAGCTGGACATTAGGCGAAAGAATGTCGAAAATCAAAGTGTGACTAACAACAAGGTCAGGCCCACCTTGTGCGCGCTGAGGCTGATGGAGACAAGGAACTGGCATTGCTTATGATCCTAGGAGGAGAGGATGAAGCTGAGACCCAAGTCACTTCTCAAGAAGTGTTCTTGAATGAAGAAAGGGTCTGCCCGTGGATGCCGAAAAGGGAGTTTGGTATCTTGATACCGGGGCAAGCAGTCATATGACCGGTGATCAAGTGGCATTCAGAACACTCGACGAGACGGTGCGAGGACAGGTGCGGTTCGGAGATGGCTCGGTTGTAAACATACATGGTCGAGGTACAATCATGATTCAATGTCTTACTGGAGACCACCGTATTCTTACCAATGTTTACTATATTCCAAGCTTGCGGAGTAATATTATTTCCCTCGGGCAACTTGATGAAAATGGTTGTAAGATCACCATTGAAGATGGGAAGCTTTGTGTCTTAGATCGAACTCGAAAGTTGCTTGCAAGGGTTTCACGTTCTCGTAATCGCCTCTACAGTTAAACCTAAATCTCGCAGCACCGGTGAGTCTACTCATGAAGAAAGATAACATTTCTTGGCTATGGCATGCTCGCTTCGGTCATCTCCATTTTCGTGCACTCCATAGCCTTTCAAAGAACCAGATGGTTAAAAGACTTCCATTCATCGAACATGTGGAAGAATTATGTGATGGATGCACCATCGAGAAACAACACACGAGTCCTTTCCCTCGAACCTCGAACTATCGTGCGAAGGAGCTTTTGGAGCTGGTGCACAGTGATCTTTGTGGGCCGATCTCACCGCCGACTGCAGGAGGGAAAAGGTAGTTTCTTCTCGTAGTTGATGATTACAGTCGTTTTATGTGGGTTGAACTTCTTGCAACGAAGGATGAAGCATTTCGGTGCTTCAAGAAAATCAAGGCAGTAGTCGAGGCTAGCGATGAATGCAAACTACGTGTTTTTTGTTTGGATCGAGGTGGAGAATTTAACTCCGGTAAGTTTGCTGATTTTTGTGAGCTGAATGCGATCAAGCACAACACCACTGCAGGCTACTCACCGCAACAAAATGGCGTAGTGGAAAGGCGTAACCAAATGGTGGTTCAAACAGCACGATGTCTCATGAAAACCATGGCAGTTCCAGGGCTGTTTTGAGGCGAAGCAGTGAAGACTGCGGTGTATATACTCAACAGGGTTCCTACGAGGAGTCTAGGCAGAGTGACACCTTACGAGGCATGGTATAAGAGGAAGCCAAATGTGCATCATCTCAGAACATTCGGATGTGTGGCACATGTGAAAAGGTTGGGTCCAAATATTGACAAGTTAG
>JAULKM010057331.1:0-12477 GCA_032355605.1 Rubia tinctorum
CGTAAGTTGATGCATTTCCTGCCAACTCCAGCAAAATTGCACCTGCTCATACTATTAATACCCATACATATGTTTCCGTATTCATATATTGATAAAATTATTTTTCCATACAATTGTAGGATTGCAACAAAATATCGACTGTACGTCAATTCAGACCAATGTAAAAGCTACCCTCCGGACTATACATGGAATGTGATAAACATCAATGTACGTATTACCTCATACAATTGTGAATCTCGCGTCAATTTCATGTCGGTAACCATTTCAACATATCCTTCTCCGTATCAGCACAAGATTCAGCATAGTACTTGGGAATGTGGATACCATTGCATGTAGTTTATGGAAAAAATAGTTAAAGAAGTGCACGGGATTGACATAATTCCGGTATGTTTTCTTATTTTGTTTTTCCTACGCGTATTTTCCTTCACATGTGGTAAATAACATTCAATTTAATGCATGTTTCAGAAATTTCCAGAGGATTGCACACCTTTGGGGCAAGAGAAATTACGCAGCATTGCTCTTAGTTGGGTTCATATTTTCGCGAAAAATACTCTGCCCCACTTCATGACTCAATTGCATGTGAAAAAGGGATTTGAATCAATTATTGGATAGCTTCATGTTTATATACATCCCATCACTTAGTATCTCTCTTTATGAAAGGTAAATGTTCCAACATTTGATACAAATCATCTCCATCAAACAATATGTCCTCGTACCTTATATAGGGCTGTCACCACAATTTTGGCAACCCCTGGCCACTTCCTCTACTCCATCACCTAGTAAATTACATTTGATCATATTCAATCAATAGCCTTTTGCTACAACATTGTTGTTTTTACCCGATGAATTGTGAGTGTCAGGAATTTGTGTTGTATAATCGGTGTACTAATTTATTACATTGCACTAGAAACTGGGAATGTGTGGAAATGTTTTCTCTTGTTGCTAGATGTGGTCACATAATTGTTGTTGGACTGTTCTTCTGTGTGCATTGAAGTATTAGTACCGCTGCCGTCAGCGCTCAATTCCAGTGTTATTTTTCCTAAATCGAACTACTAGAGCAGCTGCGGTCAGCGCCCAATTCAAGTTTTGTTCAGACAAAATTGAACTATTAGAGCAGCTGCGGTCAGTGCCTAATTCTAGTATTCTTTTTCCTGACCTTAACTAATAGAGCAGCTGTGCGCAGCTGCGGTCAGCGCCCAATTCAAGTTCTGTTCAGCCAAAATTTAACTATAAGAGCAGCTGCGCGCAACTGCGGTCAGTGCCTAATTTTAGCTTTCTTTTTCCTAAACTGAACTAATAGAGTAGTTGCGCACAACTGTGGTCCGCGCTCAATCCCGATTCTGTCCCAGCCAAATGGAACTATTAGAGTAGTTGCGCGCAGCTGCGGTCAGCGCTCAATCCCAATTCTGTCCCAGCCAAATGGAACTAGAGAAGCTGCGGCCAGCGCCCAATGACAATTCCAAATAAAAAAGCACTTCTAATATGTGGAAACCGGTGCGAGTTTAGCACTAGTTTTATGATACCGGTGCTAAGTGAAAATGGTGCTAAAGTAAATAGAACCGGTGCTACCCCAAATAACTGGTGCTAGATATAAAACCGGTGCTAAATTAGCACAAGTTTTGCATAAACCGGTAAAACCTTTTCACCGGCTACTTAGGCACCGGATTTTTGGACCCCAAAAACCGCTGCTAGATCTTCCAAAAAATTGGTGCTAGAGGTACAGTCCTGTGGTAGTGGATGTCTATTTCACAGTTATACAGCTGGAAAGAAAGGTTATCTGCTTTTATAATTTGGTTTCCCGTTCTTTCTTTAACAGTAGAGATGCTGATTTTTATGAAGACCAGTTTCCATATGTTGTACTCCCGGAAGCCTCACCGACGCCACCCCCTTTACCGTTGCTGGTTACTTCACCGTCGCCGACCACTGTGATGCCGCAGGTTACTATGTCACCGCCGATTACCTTGTTGACCAACACTTCGGCGCAGGTTGGCTCTGTCCCTCACGCGCTCCACGCGCCGCTGGCCACAGTCGACCACGAGCTACATGCACCGCCTGCAGCTGTTCTAACCAGCCCGTCATCAACCAGCACTTCGGTGCCTCCTCCACCTACCTCGCCTCTGCCATCTACTTCATCGGTTATGTCCCCGGCCCCACACCCTGAGGCCGAGCTACCTGCTGTAAGACAGAGTGTTGGCAATCATCGATCTCCTACTTATTTGGCAGGTAATGTCTGCTCTGTTGCTGATATTTATAACCCCCCACTACTACGACCACACCTGCAACGTCACATTATTCAGGTGTTCTCTATCCTTTAACTGGTTTTGTAAATTGCAATAAATTTTCTAGTATGCATTCTAGATTTTTGGGTTCAGTAAATTCTAGTGCATATCCCACCACTTACTCTGAGGCGTCGAAGTATACTCATTGGCGTGATGCAATGGTTGATGAGATCAATGCGCTTAAGCGCAATCAGACATGGACTTTCTCTTCATTACCTCTAGATAAGACTGTTATTAGATACAAGTGGGTGTATCGTACCAAGTTCAAGTTTGATGGTACAATTGAAAGTCACAAAGCTTTCTTGGTGGTTCTTGGAAATCGCCGAAAGGAAGGAATTGACTACATTGAGATATTTTCCCCTGTTGCGAAGATGAGTTCGGTACATCTGTTTTTATCAGTTGCAGTTATTTGTGGTTGGAAACTCCACCGGATGGATGCGTATAATTCATTTCTACATGGTGATTTGCATGAAGAGGTATTTATGCGACCTCCACCCGGCTACCCTGCGCCTCCTGGTCAGGTTTATCTCCTTCAGAAATCTTTTTATAGTCTTCGATTGGCTCCTCGTAATTGGTTTGCAAAATTGGTTCAGGCTTTACGTGCATTTGGTTTTGTTCAGAGTAAGGCATGCTCCTCATTTACTTGACTATTACTCGTCCAAAGCTAAGTTATTCTGTTCATACGCTTGCTCAGTTTAGGAAGCCTTATTGTGTTCCTCACTGGCAAGCTGCGATGCGAGTTCTTCACTATTTGAAGAGTCATCCTAGTCAAGGTTTATTTCTCTTTTCACATAGTTCATTACAGTTGACTGCTTATTGTTATTCTGATTCGGCTGCTTGTCCCATTACGCGACACTCTCTTTCTGGGTACTTTGTGACGATTGGTGATTCTCCGATTTCACGGAAGACCAAGAAGCAACCTACATTTTCTCGTTCTTCTGCTGAAGCGGAATATCGTTCTATGGCTATTTCCTGTTGTGAGTTGTTGTGGCTTAAGTTCTTACTTCGTGACATAGGTGTTGTGCATTTTACTCCTATGCGACTGGTTTGTGACAGTCAATCTGCTTTCCACATTGTGGCAAATCCAGTGTGCCATGATCATACGAAGCATATAGAGGTTGATTGCAATTTCGTCCGTGATCTTGTACAATGTGGTACTTTTGTTACTCATCATATTCGCACGACTGACCAACCTGCAGATTTGTTCACTAAAACTCTCGGACGAACTCAGTTTCATTCATTACTTGGCAAGTTGGGCATTTTTTATCCCCATGCTCCAACTTGAGGAGGAGTATTAAGGAATAGCAATATTATTTGAATATTACTTGTAATTGTAATTAGATTTAGATTCATTTTTCCTTTTCTGTATAGGTCTTTGTACCTTTATATAATGTATCCCAAAGCAATTACCCTTATTTTCTACAATTGTGTAAGCTAGGAATTTTTTGTAGGATGGTTGAAGTTGTTGAATTTCCAAGTCAGATGGTGGACTAGATAATGAGGAGTACTATTCAATCTCAGTTTTGCATAGCCATGAATGATAGACAGTCTGAAACTTTTGAAGGGGAGAGGGGATTAAAGCAGGGTGGCCCCCTTTCACCTTTATTGTTCGTTTTAAGTATGGAATACTTTTCTAGACATATGACTAAACAATATAGGGAAAGATCAATAGATTACCATCAAAGATGTAGTGAGGTGGGCATATCTACTTTATTGTTTCCAGATGACCTATTGATATTTTGTGGTGCCAAAAATAAATAAATTGAAGTGGTGAAAAAAAGGATTGTATGAGTTTATGCAGGTCAAAGGGCTGGAAATCAATGAACAAAAGTCCAATATTTATTTCTTTAAGATGGATGAAAGGGAGGAGGTTGTACTGGCTGATATGTTGAAAGTAAAGAAAGGAGATTTTCCCATGCAATATCTTGGACTACCTCTATCACAAGAAAAATGGAGAGAGTGATTGTGAGCAACTTATAGACAAAATAAGAAAGAGAAGAACTTGTGTAAACTAAAGCGCAAGTATATATTTGAAGGATTTGAATGGATATACAGACTCAAAAGGAAAACTGAAGGTAAGGGCAGTATACAATGTTATGAAGGGGAAATGCAAGAAATATGCTTATGCCAAGGTGATTTGGTACAGAAGATTGCTCCCATAGCACAGATTTTTCATGTGGATGTTGATGAAAAACTGCCTACCTACATTGGATAGACTGCAAGCTCATGGAATACTGGGTGATCAACATAAATGTAGAATGTGTGATCAAGATGATGAAGATGCAGGTCACTTGTTTACTGGATGTAAATTTGTGAAAGAAATATGGAGTGAGCTGGAGTGACTGAGTCAAGCAGCCTGAGGTTGTTGAAGAAAAACTTGCTGATTGAAAGCAAGAAGGAACCAGGATCAGAAGATGATGAAGATGTCCACTATTTTGTATAGGGTATGGAACGAAAGAAACAAATTGATATTCAGGAAAGAAGAGCTGAAGGCTGAGACGATTGCAATCCGAATTGAGTCAAAATACAGATGGAGGAAATCAACAAAGTGGAAAGAGATACTTGAAGAAGAAGCAGGAGAATGGTAGAATAGAAATGAAGCAGAAAAAGGGAAATTAGAATAGGAATTGGGCGGATAAAATAAGCTGTAAGGGTTATTTAATGTGCTATAAAAAAAAGATGTAAATGGGCTAGGGAGAAAGCCTAAACATGTTGGTTTTCATACATACATACATATATATATAAACTAGGTTTTGATATTAATATATACTACACTTTCGTTTTTAAAAAAGTGCATAGAACTCGTATAAGAGAGTCTCAAGCGAGACTAAAGATTAATGTGCAATATAATTAATCTTAATTAGATGTGGGGTTCTAAATATAATTAAAGAAAATTAGAGAGAGGGAGGAGAGATTTGGGTACACATACCATTTTTGGGGTGCTCAGCATAAATAATTGGGGCAATCAATGATTACGAGTTATAAGAATCTCACGGGTCAGAGAGATTTGCGGATCAATTTTTTCCTCATTTCCGCACATTGCGCGGTGTTTTACTATCAGACTTAATGTTTCATATTCAGTACTTGATGTTTCAATCAAAACTTGTGATATTTTTTCATAATTTTTCCCATTAAAATCAGGTGTTTTAAATTTTAATTATGATCTTTAATCAAAACTTTTGTGTTAGCATGTTAAATTTTCAACACTTCATATATGTTGACACAAGTTAGTGATATTTATTATTTTATTTGTGATCTATATTTTCACTTTGATTGATGTTTTAATTTTTCATCGTGTCATTTAAAAAATATATCAATGTTTTTTTTAAAATATTAGATTTTTTTATTTAATATGTCCTTGATGTTTCAACACCATAAAATATTTTTTCTAAATTTTTAGTACAAATGTTTTACTTTTCTCCGATATAAGTGCCAAATTTTATTGCACATTTTAATGTTTAAAAATTCATACTCCGTATGTGTTTTTATTTGATGTTTTAATATTAAAATTTGATGTACTACCTCTGTTTCGTTGGATGTGGCACCATAGATTCAAATGCTTGGATTTAGGTGAGTGAAATGTGTGGATGAAATTGAATTTAGAAAGGAAAAAGTAAAATGAGTGGATGAAATTGAAGGAATTTTGCTATGAAAGGAAAGTGTGTCAAATTCACAAAAACAACCAAAAAAAGAAAGTGTGTCACATCCAACGAAACAGAGGGAGTAACATTTTGTTGCACACTGGAAAAAAACCAGTGTCTTTAATTACATAATGTTTAAGCATTTTTACATAATGTTAAACAATTTTATTTAATATTTATTTTAATATTTTAGTTGATGTTAACTAATTTTATGTGTATTCAATATTGTATTGGATGTTAAATCATTCGTATTGGAGTTTTAATGATTTTTGTTTGAGGTTTAACTACTCCCTTTGTTTCGTTGGATGTGGCACACTTTCTTTTTTTGGTTGTTTTTGTGAATTTGACACACTTTCCTTTCATAGCAAGATTCCTTCAATTTCATCCACTCATTTTACTTTTTCCTTTCTAAATTCAATTTCATCCACACATTTCACTCACATAAATCTAAGCACTTGAATCTATGGTGCCACATCCAACGAAACAGAGGTAGTATATCTCTAGTGTTAATATTAAAACATTTCTCATTACACCATTGCCACTCTCCATATAAAGTTTCAGCCAATGCAAATTTTAACCTTTTTAGCACTCCAGCCTTTGCCTCTGCATCGCTGAGTTGCCCACTCCAGTTCTTCATCCCAATTCCAAGGTGTCCTGCTCATTTGCAACCAACATAGAACCTCACACCATACAACCTTCGTTCCCCTTCACTTATATATATATATATATATATATATATATATATATATATATTGAATTTCACGTTATTTGGTCTATCCGTTAAATAATAAATTACTATATGGTTTCTAAATTCTATTCAACATTAAATGAATAGTTTTAAACAAATACTACCTATTATTTATAATTGTAACCGATCGTATTTGTAGGAGCATAAATTAGTACTCAACCTTCTTTCATGCTACTCCCATAAAATTAACAAGGATGAGAAAGAAAAAGAATCCAAAACAAAACCAAATAGGATTAGGCAGGCTTTTTACTTCGCCTCATTGACTTAATTTGTGAAAAATAAGTCTATTAGCTGAAGTTAAAAGTTCTTTTTACTTCGGTTTAAAAAACCAAACTTAAGATGTTTTCTTACTCTGGTTTGAAAAAATCCCAAAGTTAATAGTTGTTCACATCCGATGTCAAGTAAAAGTTTCCTCGATGTCGAGTCACCTAAAACCACAACAGAGACATCTGGAAAAAAATAACCCTGCAAAATCATAAACGAGAATTCAGGTGGACCAATCAAGAGCAAACATATTAATTTGTAGCTAAGATGACATTTTACAACATAGATATTTTCAATACTTCAAGCACATTCTTATCCTATTCCATGGGAGGATTATTATATTGAAATTGACAATGTTTGATAAAATCTCTCTTCATATTTTTAGTAATTTGAACTTACATGATACTCTCTTCTATGTTGTTTGTACCAACTCATCATATAATATTACTAAAAAACCTCCATACAATTTTCTTCTAATTATTACTGATTTATTGGTATTAATACATAGTTTTGGAAGATATTATCGGTATTAATACATAGTTTTGTAATCACAATATATGAGAAACTGGCTCTTGAACCCCCAGGGAAAGTGGTGCATTAATTTTAAGTTGTGATGAAATATCGATGGTGGTTTCGGGCATGTGTACCGCGTAAGTGTAAAATACTGAAAAGGATGAATGTAAGTATGTTAAAATGGGTGCATGTAAGTATGTTAAAAATGTATTGCATAATCTAATTTATTTTGTTTTTAACAGAGATATAATTGTTTAAGAGTTTGTCTCTTAGAAAATGGTATTTACATAAATTATGGAAAGACCAAAGTTTAAATTGCAAATTAGAAGAAATCAAGATAAAAATTTTGGGTTAAATTAATTGGATCATAAACTTATAAGGCAAAGTCTTGGGAAATACCGTCTTTCCATAACCTTATGGAAAGACGGGGTTTAATTACAATAATAAAAGGTGAAAGGTCTTAGTTGCAATAATAAAATTTTACTATGCAACATGTAGTAATTATAAAATTTATAACTCAATTCATGCAACCTGAAAATTTTATCTTCATTTCTTCTAATTTACACTTTAAACCTTGGTCTTTCTATGACTTATGGAAAACCCGTCTTTCAAGAGACAGACTCAACTTATAACTAGTGTGCACGTTGAATAATAAAAAAATTATATTACAACTAAATTATTTTACCTTTCTATCATTATAATTCAACCATATTTTCCCATATGTCTATGGAAAGACGGTCTTTCCCAAGACTTTGCCTTAATTTAAAATCAGGATAAGAAAGGAATACCCTTTCTGATTTATTTTCTAAAGTATATCGTGTTCCATATTTGTTTCTATTTTATATACCCTTTGTACTCACCACACACACATATATAAATATAATTGAGATCATGTGAGACGGCCTATTTTATGTGAGAACAACCACTTATGTGAGCCCAAATCCTAACCCCTAAAATATTTGATTTAATGGTCAGAGTTTAATTGAAATTAACGTATTACTGAAAATAATGAAACACAAGTTTCGGATCTTCCTATTCCGATCAAACCGGGTCATTTGATATTCTGCAACTAAGCTACCGTATCGTGATTATTCTTGGCCAAATTTCATCGCCCTCGTGGGAATTCCCTAATTCTGTATTTAACACTGAATTTCGTATGCAATAGGGAACGACAGCAGAGTGGGAACCAAGTTCTTGAACTCCAGTGTGGGGTTCGGCATTTCATGCTTCTAGAAGACTGTGAACAACCTCTATATCCTAGAGAAGAAGAAAGGCTTTTTCTGAACTTGGTCTAGTTCAAAGTTTGGCGTTATTCTTTCTATTTTATCCTGAACTTAGTCCAGGGCAAAAGGCTTTCTTGAAGTTGCCAATTACTGGGAACAAGTAATCAAATCAATGGCTACCAGAAGAATAGGTTTGTCAACAGGGTTGTTTATTCCATGTTCAATGAGCGACGAGATGATCATGTGATTTGATTAGGGAGAAGAAAAAAAGCTTTGTTGCTGCTGTAGTTCTATGTGATGTTCAGTTTTCCTATCAGTTATTTTAGTTTCTCTCTGTGTTTCATATTGGCCACTTTGTTTATGAATATAATTGAGATAACTTTGTAGAAAAAAAATGAAGCACCTACAAATTATACTTTAAATAGTTGCGAGTTATATTTTAACCATCAAATTATTTTCATAGCGTACAATTCATAGAAGAATCACCTACATATTACATTTGAAACACTTACAAGCATTTGTTGAAATACCTAGGAGTTGCACTCTAAAAACCAAGTTGTTTTCGTAGAATGCACAAGTTTAAAGAAGCACCTACAAGTTATATTTGAAGCACCCACAAATTATATTCCAAGCACCAAGTTGTTTTAGTAGCTCATAAAAGTTATAAAAGAATCACTTACAGGTTATATTTGAAGCACCTGCGAACTGGACTATAAGTACCAAGTTGTTTGTGTAGCACGCTCACCTACATGTTAAATTTAAAATTTCGTGGCACAATTTATAAAAGAAAAACCTACGTGTTACTATCAACGCACTTACGGATGTTGATTGAAGTACTTACAAATTGTACTCTAAACACCAAGTTATTTTCGTAACACACACAATTTATGATAAAACACATTTATATATTACATTTGAAACTCTTACAAGTAATGGTTGAAACACCTACAATATATACACTAAAGACAACATTATTATTTTTTGCACTCACGAGTTATAAAAAATGTCTACATATTAGTTGTGTTTTTCTTAGGAGGAAGATTAGGTAGTACAACTACTAATTGCTATGATTCTACTAACTTCTACAATTGGAACTATGAGTCCAAAGAAATAACCAGACGTTGTTAGTGTTACAATTGAAGGAACGGTGTGTGCAAAGGTTGAGCCAATTCCAATCCTATTGTCTCACGTAACATCATTGTCTAACATAAATATGTTGTCTCACATTAACCCTCCCCTATAAATACACAACCACAATTATTTATGGGTTTTACTTTCTATCATGGTATTAGAACACGTTTCTCTAAAATTCCTTGTCTTTTCTCTTTCTTTTTTCTAAAACATCTTCGTAACTGCCTTCTTCCTTGCACTAACGCCAAGGCAGACGTCGACTGCCAACTACAACCTTGTTGTGTGATTGGTCTGTTTTGCCTCTTAGTTAGTGTTGTGGATTGTTCTTTGTTTTCTCCAAAAAAAAACCTCTCTCTGCTTACATACCACACCAGCCGCAGCTCACCGCCCGCTATCTCCTGCTCCACCGATCGCCGTCCGTCGCCGCCGATCAAATTGCCTCCAACCGTCGCCCTCATTTTCCGCCCAGGGTTTCTCTGCTTTTTAGATAAGTCTTGGCTTCCGTGTCGTCTCCTTCTTCGGTTCTCTCCATTGCCGATCTTGATTCCAGTTCCAGTGTCGTGGTTCCTAGAATCAGTTGGTTGGCCGCTCGCTGTGTTTTTTCCAAGTTGTTTCTCACAAGCTCTCGACGACGGTCTCAAGATCTTGTCGCCAGTCACCCAGCCCAACTCGACAGATCTTCTTTCTTGGTAAGTGCATGAAGACAAACACTCTCTGTTTTTCTCCCTGCCAACCTTTTACGCCTGTAGAACACGCGCGTTCTATTTTCTCCCACAACTACTCATATCGCGAGATATTCAGCATCTCGCGAGTGGTTCATTTTATTGCGCCTAGTCATTTTCTTGCACTCAAATCCCAGCCCGCCTAGTCAGTAATCCCAGTCAGCTCAGTTAGCACCCATTTTTAAATTTTTTTTATTATGGCTCATTTTGATCAACCAAGATGCCAATGGTGTTATATTTTGGGCCACCAGTAATTCATTCAGAAATTCCACACTTTATCGGTCTTTGGTTGGTGCACTTCAGTAACTGTCGATTACATGTTCATATTTGTCCTATCATAGAAATATGGATCTTCGTGCTTTTCCATTATGGTTTGTATAATTCTTTTTGGTGCGATGCATTTGCTACGGCTGCCTACACTATCGAGCGCCCTTCCTACACCTATTTTATCTGGTCAGTCTCTACTTTCTGTTATTTTTGGCACTACTCCTGATTACTCCAACATTCATCCTTTTGGTTATCGATTATTTTAGTATTTGTACCCTTATGATCCTTATAAATTAGCACCTCGGAGTTTACCATGTATTTTCTTGAGATATACTTCTCGTTACAAGGGTTATCGTTGCCTTGATCCTGCTACAAAAAGGAGTACATCACCCGTCATGACCGGTTTGATGAGTTTTTATTCCCTGCCACCCGTACTGGTTCCTCAACTACACCACCGTCGTTTGATGTTTCTTCCTTTTTGGAATCTTTGTATGCTCCTTTGGTGGTGTTTAATCCGTCTACATTAGCCCATTAGCACATTATTTTATATGATTCTGATTTACAGTCTGTACAGAGAGCTCAGGTTTTGTCTGAAATTTTTTATGTCCGCCGCAAGCAGTACAGAAGTCTATCCTGCCGCCACAAGCTCCGTCTCATATGGATGACCATTTCCAAGCTATTACTCAAATTTTGCGCTATGCGTGTTGTACTCTCTACTATGGTCTTCAGTTTCACGCAAATTCATCTGCTTTACTAGTTTTGGGTTATTCTGATATTGATTGGGCTCGTTGCATTGACACTCATAGGTCTACATACACCTATGACATTTTCCTTGGTGGCAATCTGGTTTCTTGGAGTGCTTAAAAGTAACTTACAGTTTCTCGTTCTAGTTCAGAATTAGAATACCATGCTATGAAAAAGACTCCTGCGAAACTAGCTTGGTTGATGAATCCTTTTTGGGGTTTACATGTATCGATCTGTGCCCCTCATGTTTTGTTGTGTGATAATAATAGTGTTTCTTTCTTGCTCAGATCTAGTTTCACATAAGAGACCTAAGCACATTTATATTGAATATCATTTTGTGCGTGAAATGGTGTTTTCTTGGAATCTCAAGGTTGCTCATGTTTCTATGGAATTTCAGCTTACTGACATCTTAACAAAGGGGTTACCTCGCCCTTAGTTTGAGTTCTTACGTTCCAAGTATTGCGTTGCAACAAATCCTACACTTCGCTTGAGGGGTAACAAAGATATAATTGATTTAGAATCAGGATAAGAAACGAATACCCTTTCTGATTTATTTTATGTAGTATATCATATTCCATATTTATTTCTACTTTATATACTTTTTGTACTCATTATATATATGACTACACACAACCACAACTTTCTACCAGTCTTCAATATTTATTTCTTAAGTATGAGCTTAATTTTTAAATATTGGTGTTCTAACTTTGAATCAATTGATCAAGTGACTCAAAGTGCTGCAAGTTTTTGGGTTTTGATAGACGTGTATTCAGCTGCATACAAGTTTTTGCAGAAAATTTTATGTGTTGGAAATATTGTATGATAAAATGTAGGACAAATCAAATTATGCCACGTGTTCTAAAAATTCTATATTTAGTAAATTGGGTTAATAGAGATATAATAGGCTTAAAATCAGGATAATAAAGGAATACCTTTTCTAGTTGG
>JAULKM010057341.1:0-12477 GCA_032355605.1 Rubia tinctorum
AACTACTACACGTTGCATAATAAAACTTTAATATTGCAACAAAGACATTTTACATTTTATTATTATAATTAAACCTCGTCTTTCCATAAACCTATAGAAAGACCGTCTTTCCCAAAACTTTGCTTTTTTTTTAAAGAAATAATCCTTTCATTTTGATCCAAAAGGAAGATTTTATGAACAGAATTCAAAGTTGATTTCATGTGATTTGTTTAGTGTTCTTTTGACAAAAAGATGAGATAGAAAAAGACGGGTTTGAAAAAAGCATTTCTTGGTAGGTTGTGATCCCGAGGTCGCGAGTCAAAATAAATACACCAAATCAAAATATTAAAATCCAACCATCTAAGCAGATAGTTCCAAGAAGAATGATACAGTTTGACTTCAAATATTCCTTTTAATATAATATTTTAATTTTCAAGGCAGTATTTAATCACAACCTTCAGTTTTTAGAATACGGAAGTGTACGTTGATGTGAAAACTCAGTTTCAATACGGAAGGCGACTTGGACTTGGAGCAAAATGTCAAAAAAATATACTCCATTGTCTTAGGCTGTTCCTCAAAGAATATTCTAATATTTATATAAAAAATTATACTCCCTATGTCCCAGCCTATTTTGCAGGGCAATCATTATCACGCTGTTTAAAAAACATGTTTGACCGTTAAAATCTTCACTTACGTATAATTTCGGTAAATAAAAATTTGATATTTAGAAACTAGTTGTTACGACGAATTGAACAATACCACATATGATAATATTGTTGCTCATATATCTATTCAAATACGAGGTCAAACTTTGATGGAGAATAGTGTTTGAAAAGCAACTATGCAATTTAGGCTGGGACGGAGGGAGTACATAATTTTTAAAAGTTTGATGAAGAACATACTTTATACGCATCCATGGAGACAGTATAACATTTTTTAGAAAAATATATTCTGAAAAATACCCTAAAATGAAATAGGTATATAATATGGGAAAACAATTCCGAAGCCAAAAATCAAACAAATACGTCTCCATGACCATGAATTGTTGTATTTTTCCTTTGTTGGATTTTACGTGGCGTATGTCTCTTCTTCTTAACCATATTTGGATATTAGAGAACAGCGAATAGTTAACTAATTATATCCATTGTTTTGACTACTAATTGTGAATAGCGGATTAATGAGCAAATTGTTACGTGAAATGGTATTCGGTTGCTGCTAATTATATATACCAGCTAGTCAAAATTTGACTAGCTGATTGCATTAGCTAGCCTGAATAGCGGATTAATGTGTTGTTACGTGAAATAAATGATATTATTGTTATTCAAGGTATGAAATAACTAATGTTGCAACAAATTAATAATGTAAACTGAAAAATTACAGGGATTCAAGAAATCGTCGTCGAAGAGATGGGAATTTCAGCACGAGAAATTCCATAAAGGGTGTCGGAAATCGCTGTCTGAGATTCAGAGAAAGAAGTGTGAGCCCTGTGGCTTCCCTCAGTACCTCAAACCATCTTCAGAACATCAGGGCAACAATTTCTGCCCTTCTTCTAGGCCTTCCTCTTCATCACTAAACACAATGGAGGAGGGCAATAATGTCAACACTAAAATGCTGCTAGAGGAAAACGAGAATTTGAAGAAAGAAAAAATGGAGCTCGAAATGCAAATAAACCACTTCAAATCACTCCAAACCAAGCTCTCCGGCTGCCTTTCAGCCTACTTCCACCAAGATCACGATAAAATCAAAAGGTAGGGTCGATTACGTAACGGTTTTTACTCAAAATACAGGGCGGAAGATAGCATAACAAAATTGGTGTTACAGATGAACAGGTTGCGCGGTTGGTGAACTGCATCTCTTTCCTTTTTTAGGTGAAGGTGTAGCTTTTTGTTGGTTCATTGAACCCCTCTCTTTTTTCAACTTTCCTTTTTGGTTTGGTTGATTGTTCCCTAAGGGAAATGAAAAGGAAGTTGTAAAGTGTGATGTCCGTACAATTAAAAGCGTGTGTGCATGCATAGTTTGAATCATAAAGTATATGTAAACAAATTAGCATTCAATGAACATGCAATCCACGTTGTATTATACTCCTATGTTCACTTCAGAACTCGACTCGCTTTCTTTTTTATTTTTCAATTTTTTTTTATGTTTTCCGTAATTTAGCTCATTAAATTTTGAACTGAAACTATATAACTTAATTTCAATCAATTATTTTAATATTTTATTATACTCCCTCTGGTTTCTCAACAATGACTCCATTTTTTCTGAAGTTTTTTCAAGACATGTTTGACCACCGATAACTTTAATTTCATACAATAATGGACTATAAAATTTTACTTTTTTGAAACTACATATTATGCAGAATTCAAAAACACCTCACATGAGTTTGTTATTGTATGTCATTAAAGTCATTGATGATCAAATATGCCTTGAAAAAATTTCGGTCAAACGGAGTCTGTGTTAAAAAACTAGAGGGAGTGTGCAATTTTAATTTAGTTGAGTTCTACAATTGGGAGATTTCAGTTGTACTTTTGGATTCTATGTACTTCTTTCATTTTCTATCATGGCATACTTAGTTAATGTTAAATATTTTTATTTATGACACTTTATAGTTTTGAGAAAATTTGAATTAATTTCAATCATTTTCGTTTTTACTATTCATTATAATAAAAATTATTGTGCCCAGGCAATGTTGAAGTCTCCTTTCATTTGAAGAGTTACATATGGTCATCATTGTTTTATAAAAGAAAACTATGGTCATCATTTTTAATAGTATTCCTAAGGTTTTAGGTTTTGATGCGACAATTAACAACTAGTATTTGAAGAGTGATATTTGAGATTATAAGAAACGTCATATGGATCATACAGATAAAATTACGAATCCAGACAATAAACATTATATAATACCATAATTGTTCATTTGGATGTTGTAAACATTACTAATGCAATTTAAGACCTTTTTTTTTAAGGATATTGAATTCTGAGTGCATCTCTTGAAAGACGGTCTTTCCATAAGTCATGGAAAGACCAGGGTTTAAAGTGTAAATTAGAAGAAATGAAATAAAATTTTTGGGTTGCATGAACCGGGTTATAAAAATTTATAATTACTACATGTTACATAATAAAACTTTAATATTGCAACAAAGACATTTTATCTTTTATTATTCTAATTAAAACTCGTCTTTCCATAAACCTATGGAATGACCGTCTTTCCCAAAACTTTGTCTTGAATTCTTGCATAACTTTAAATTATGTTAAAATAGTAGTTGATATCTTTAGACTCGATTAGTGGCGCTAGATTCAGCCCAGAAAAGGCATTAAAATTTGTGGGCTAATTTAACCACTCCACTATATATGGGCCGTGGAATAAAATTATTCTACATCTGAAAGTGCTAAAGAAATATAACTTAGACTGTTAGACTGAAATTTGTTGAATTGAATTGAAAATTATTGAATTGAACTAAATACTTATGAATTCAATTGGATATTTCTGAAATGAACGGAACCGTTTAAAATTAAACTGAATTTACTTGAAATCAGATGGAGAAAATATCAGGGACAAAATTGACTGAATTAGACTGAATGAAATTGAATCAAATTGGACATAAGTGAGCTGGACTAAATCCTATGGAATGGATTGAAATGAGCTGGATGAGATCAAATTGGACTGAAGTGAACTATATGATATTAAATCAAACTAAATTGGATTGTAATGAATCAAACTAAATCATAATAAGATTGACTGAACTATATAGGACTTATCGAAATAAATGGGAGTCAAATAAATTGGGTTGGGATGAACCGGTTTAAATTAAGATGGGTTGCAATAAACTAAATTGAATGAGACCAAATTGGATTAAATAGAACTAAATGAAAATAGATTGAATTGAATCGAACTAAAGCAAAAAAGGCTGAACTAAAATAAACCAGATTGTTGTTAAACCAAACTGGAATGAATTGGATCGAACTCAATCAAACTAGAGTGGATTAAAAAAATTGAAATGAATTGGACTAGACTCGATTTGACTGGACTAGAAAATAATTTAATACTACCTATAAGTATAAGTAGGATTAATTGGACTCTACTGGAATTAATCAAAATGTATAGGAATGATTGAAATTCAACTAAACTGGATGGAAGCAAGCTGGACCTAACTGCATAAACTCGACCAAAAGTGGATGAAATTGAATTGAACCAGACTAGGTTAGACCAGACTGAATCAAAATGGGTTGGACTGGAATGAACTATATTTCCATTGAAACAAACTGAAAGAAATTGGATTAGACTAAACCAAACTAGAATGAACTCAACTGGACTAGACAAAATTAAAATTAAATGAACTGGACTAGATTGAACTTGATATAATTTAGTTTATTATTTACTATTATTAGCTAGCTAAAAGAAATATTAATATTCACAATTATAAATAAATATAAGATAATATTCACAATAATTGAATCAGACAGAATTGAATAAGGCAGACTGAATTGAATAGGATTGGGCAAAAGTCGGTCTGAAATGGACCTTGACTTAATTAAACTGAAGTGTACTGCATTGAGCAATTGATGATTTTAAAAAATAAAATAAAAGTAATGACTATCAATAATAAGAGATTATAATAGTAATAGTTGTGTTAGGATAGACGAGATCGGTGATTGATATTTGATTGGGATATGATAGGATATGATAGATATTTCTTTTCCTTTCAAACTCATTCTTGTAACCTATATAAACTGCATTGATCATCATAATAAAATATCCAAATATTTAGTCTTTACAAGTGTAAATAAAGAGAGAAAAAAATTCTACTCCACTCATCCTCTATTTTATTTTCTTCGAATCACTCTCTTTATTGATATCTTTAAAATCACTGAAATCTGAATAGCAAATTGATAAGTTGATTAGGCTCAGAAGTTGAATCTGTGCCTCTTCAAAATGAGAATAGGTTCATTTTCCACGTGTGGTTCTTTATTTCACTGATCGATGTTAATTTGTCTGATTATTGGAAAAGTCATGACAGTCTCTCGTTTGGCCTCAAGAGTTAAGCATTATATTTCTTTCAGAACATAAATGTCTTCGTTTGTCAACTAATAATCTCCGAATCACCGCGTACATACTTTGTTGACTCAATTGATAATTAAACCATATTTATAATATACTTCTTTTGTTTCACTAGACTGTCCATCAACTTTTCTTGTTTCAAAAAATTAATCAAATTTTATTATATTTAGAATGAAACATCTTTTATGATAAATGAGAAAATGTATAACACTCGTAGTAAACTTGTTTATATTAAATAATGAGTCGCGATTTTACAAGAGATAGAAACATGTGTTCCCATTATTTGAAACGATAGGTCCCAATCTCACACAGTGCATGTTCCACCATTCTCAACCTCACACGTTGTACCTCACACAGTACAACGTCCCAAGCGATGCTTCATAGTGGGGCATGTGCCCCTACTATCCCGAACAACGGGCCATGACATACATAACGATGGATCACAACGGGGGGCCAAGTGTTTCCACTATCCCAACGGTTCCACAATAATTAACTTTTATGTCGAGTGAAATGTTAGAGTTATATTTTATGTTATTTTCAACTTATCTGCACTTTAGTTTGGTAATTTTTTATTTGATAAAATTATCTTAATTTGATCATAGTATTATTTTTTTACCATTTTTATTTTTATTTCAATTCAGTAAAAAAACAAAACTTCATAAAGTTGTTTAATTTTACAATGATTCACCAATTTTATAGTACATCATTTATTGGTTTAACTGAGTAATGAATTATTAAATAAATTAGTATTCATGCATTAGATAAGATGAGTTTTACCTCATTGAATTGCATAAATTAACCTACATATTAAGGCCATGTTCGTCATACTTAATCTTATTTCAGTTCAGTTTAAATTAGTTCAATTCAACTAAATCTAATTTGGTAAAATTTAACTTATTTTAGTCATGCATTTCTATTTTTCAACACACTTATTTTAAATTCAATTCAATTTAAATAATTTTAGTTCAAATCAAATTAGATCAACTCACATCAGATCTAGAGATCAGGGTCTAACTGTTAAAAATTCAACTCATTTATTTCTATTGATTATGATCCCTTAGTAATTATCCATTTGCACATATTTTATTTTGTTGGATTACTTGGGTATGGACTGATCCCATTCCCAGCCGTTCATATGACAAGTCTATCCCTATTTCTAAAGTTTAAACCAATACTCATTAGGGGGAGGGAGATGCAATTGATAATATAGTGATTGTAAAGGGGAACAATAATTCATAAATGCTGGGAAAAGAATTTTTTCAAAAAAACAATTTGGAATTAGCGTCCAACGACGATTACTATGAATCAAGTTAATATCCAATCTAAGATATCTAACTAGCCTTTTGAAATAATTATATTATTGCAAGAATATCTAAATTATGTGTCAACCAGACTAATCGTCTATACTACTCCAGATTCGTCCCATAAAAATGACGGAATTACTTATGGCTGGCTCTTTTATGTAAGGTGATGCGGCAGAGAATAATTGTAGAAAAATATGATATTTTGGAAAAGTACTGGATCCGGTTTGAAAGTTGTTAAATTTATAGACGACATTGTGGAATTTAATAATATATTCTTTGTCATTTTGAGTAATTTCTAAATCATGTCATTTTTGTTGGGACGGACCAAAATGAAGTTGTGTCATTTTGTTGGGACAATTCGTATATCGTATCCATGGGATACAATGGCTACTCTACTCTCATTAATACTTTTGTACCATTCAAAATTCAAAATATGAAAATAATGCACATCCCACCTTTTGTGAAACTTAACAAACCATTAACCGTACGTAAATTGTACTAGGGATATAATACAATACGAATGGGATACGATATAATTTACCTTGGCAAGACAGGGGAGTATTACAGATTAAAGACCAAATAAAAACTGTAATATTTTTCTCTGGGATATTAACTTGATTCACGCGAATATTATCAATCAGTGCTTCTTCAATTATAACAGCACTTGATCCAAAACCCTTATCTACAACCGTAAACACTTTGGAAGACACAAATTAAAAAATTCAAATAATTGAAACTCTAATACGAAAACACAAACAAAATCACAACCACGCGATCTGTACAACCATTTCGAGAAAAATACATCGACTCGAACAAATAAATTGAGTTATTATCAAGAACAAAACGATCTAAACGATTTTGTGAGAAAATAAAAGATAAAATAAATGGTTACTTTCCCATATTTTGAGATAAAATAAAAGATTGAAAAAAGATATTCCTTCTGGTTTACTAACATTGGGTCACTTGCTTTTGACACTTGAATTTAGGAAGGTAGAATTAGTGGTTGAGAATGCATTAAAAGAGTTAAAAGTAAATTGTGTGGATGAAAATAATTTAAAATTTAAAAAATTATTCCAAAAGAAAAAGTGAGTCAATGTTAAAAAATCGGAGGGAGTACTCTTGGATTTTTTAAGGAGTGCGGCGGCTGTACGGTCCGTTTTTGGGGGTTCAGTAATTTTCCCTTTTCCCCATAATTTCCTTATTTTTACCGCCCGTATTATAATTTGCCCGCTCATTTAACACCATTATTTTATTGTATACAAGAAAGGATGATGATGGGCTGGATTCAAATGAATTGACACTGGAGTAAACATTAATCTGATGATTATATATTTGCTCTAAAAGGACCCCTCCTCTTACCTTTTCGCAAAAGGACCCTACAGTGTACTATTATGTCAATATTAGTCATTTCTAGCTTTTCACATACGGCTTCTATCATTTGGAAGCTTCTTTCATTAAAATATATTCCCTCCGTTTCACTAATATTGACACATTTACCTTATTAAGATATTTTTTAAATGACATTCTTTATATTTTTAGCAATATTCTTTCAATCTCATTTACTTATTCTACTTTTTACTTTCTACGTTCAATTTCAATCACTCATTTTCGTCACATAAATCAAAGAGGTTAAAACTAATGTGTCACTTTTAATGAAACGGAGGGAGTAACTAACCTAATTTGTTTTGAAGTTTGTAAAGTAGTATGGTTTGCTTTTACATTTTAAAAGTAGTTTAATGATATCTTTATAAAATTTTCTTATTTATGGGAGGAGTCCTACCTCTATAAAGTCTTTTCAACTTATTACCTTTATTTTAAAATGCCATTTGTTTCGAACATGGTGTGGATACAATAAATTTTAGGGATATATAACAATATAATCCTACCTATTTAACTAAATGCCAATATAACTTTCAAATAAATTTTAGTGCAAAAATAACCCTAACTAATTAATGTAAGTGCCAATATAACCCTCAAACCCCATTTCAGGCATTGACTTCCATTTTCCGGCTTTGAATGTATGTAAAATGTCCAAAATACCCTTAGTGTTAAAATCTGAATTTGAATTGACAAATTTACCCTTATAGTTAGCCGGACCGCCGCCAAACAGCCGTTGAACCGCAGCCGGACTGCGCGGTGAACCGTTGTTGCACCGCCGTTGTAACAGGTAGAGTTATATCAGCACATTCCTAAAACTTATAGGGATATATCACCACATTCATAAAAAGTGTAAGGTTATAGTAATACATATAATAAAAGTTAAATGAGTGGTACTCAGCTGGTTTTAACGGGCGACCACATCATATACACCATTATAACATCTTATGCACTATAAAATTCGACATCATAACACCATCATTCATATTAAACACCATTATCACATATTGTAGTCTCATTTCAAAACTCATTAACATTAAAAACTCTAGGTCGAAAAACACAACAAAACAACAACCACACACAACACCAAAAGTTATCAACCATCAATGCATACTAAACACAACAAAATAAACAAAATATCATCAAAACACATATATTCTATAGTATGTGGTGATATAACCTACACTTTTTGCGAATTTATTGATATAACCCTATAAGTTTTCATAAGTGCTAATATAACCCTACCTGTTACAACAGCGGTCCGGAAATAATATTTGAGATATTAATGACTCTAAGAGTAATAAAGTCATTTCCTATTTTTTTACGTATTTTTTTGTAAGGGAAAAAATGTATTTTTATAAAATTTTGGCTAAAATTTTCCGGAGAGGATTATATTAGCACTCACACTGATTATGTAGGGTTATATTGGCAATTATGTCAAGTAGGTTGAGTTATAAAGCACTTTTCTCTTATATTTTTGGTAAGGGTGAAATTGATTTTCCCATCAAATCCGGCATTCAACTGTCATAATGGGTAAAATTGCACTTACATCAACTAGGTAGGGTTATATTTGCACTTTCAGTTATCAAAAGGTTATATTGACACTTATTTCAATTAAACAGGGTTATAAAAGTACTTTTTTCTAAATTTTAAAATGAAAAAAAGAGTGGAGAAAACAAATAGGTAGAAGGAAAGCAAAACTATTTTTTCCACTTCAATTTAATTCAATTCAATTTATTATATTAAATTTAATTAAATTTAATTAATTTTAATTCTACTTATATATATGAGATAAAGTCTTGGAAAACACCGTCTTTCCATAGGTTTATGGAAAGATGGAGATTAATTAGAATAATAAAAAGGTAAAAAAAAATTAGTTGCAATATTACAAATTTATTGTGCAAGGTGTATTAGTTATAAGCTTATCAACCATTAATACAAATTGAAAATTTTATTTTCATTTTTAAATTTGCAGTTTAAATATTGGTCTTTCCATGACTTATGCAAAGACCATTTTTTAAGAGATGGACTATATATATAACACTTTTACAACACTTTTTTTTAGAGATTACATACAAGCAACCAAATTACACATAAACACCCTAATCTAGGACCTAATTAGGACACACCACCATTGAATCTATTGAATTTAGTGGAGCATGAAACTCCATCAATTTGAATAGCCATGAATACCCTCCTGAGAACACCCAAACGCTGCACCGCCACCGAAATTGGAACCGCCATGATCTCACATTCATCGATCAACTGCAGGTTGAGAATCCACAACGGAGACCACCAACACGGTTCCATGATATTGGGTAATCCTCATCAAGAAATTGTTTTAATATTCACAATTCTTAATAGCAGTGTGTTTTGAATACTGGAACTTTAAAAAAACTACGGTTTCAAAATACAATTAATTAGTAGATGATTCATAGTTAATGGATAGAGAATGGAGGGTCTACGAGTGAGTTTGGCTAATATGTGTTCACAAACAAAGTTGATTTATTTTAAAAGTAGTGGAAGACCAGTTCCTACTTGTTTTTCCCTAAAATAACTTTTGTTTTTAAAATAAGTTTATTTTAACACTTTACTAAAACTATAAAGTGTTCAGTTTATAAACAAAACATCTTAATTATAACCTCTGCCAAATACAACCTATACATTGATTTTTTTATTTTAGCTCAACCTTATTATCGGGTCTAACTATAAATTAATCAGGTTTTGGTGTCCAACCCAAACTTATGTACGTTTTAAAATTTAAAACATCAAAATATTACTCTGTATGTCCCATTTGAAACTGTAATTTAACTATTCCATCCATTATTCATATCCCTTTACAAAACAAAATTCTATTTTTTCCAATCTTCCTCTTATAAAAATGTGTTTGACTTTCACCACATTAAATCACAACCAAATTTCCTCCTCCCAAAACCGTAGTCCGTGAAAAGAAAAAATGCAATACATGCGACATTTTCTTCACACACAAAAAAAAATCAACCCTAAAAAGTCAAACCCCTTGGGATTGATCACGAGACGCAAGTCAAATGTCATGCATGCGTCAAATTAACTTTCATTAAATCTCAATGTTAGGGATGCCGTAAACTTTTGACCCAAATGAACCGACCGCGGGCAAACGGGGCAATACGTACGTATTCTATTCTATTTCTACTCTCTTTCTTCAGACCGACCAAAGAAAAAACATCCAAAACATTATCCATATCCAATTCACTCCTTCCTAAACTACAAAACTGGCTCCTCAAATTAGCACTCACTAATCCACTACTAGTTTTCATCTTTACATTAATTACAAACTCCTTACTCCCTCTGTCCCAGTTAAAGCTGCACACTTTTTGGTCATCTTTCTCATACCATGTTTGACCATAAATTTTAACCAATATATAGATACAAATATCATTATGTGAATGTGAGATATCATTGGATTCTCTGCATGATATATTTTCTAAACATCAAATTTTAATACACTATTATTATACATAAATAAAGTTATCGTTGATCAAATATGGTTCGAGAAAGTTGACCAAAAAGTGTGCAACTTGAATTGGGACAAAGGGAGTAACAAACCACACCTAAAATAACTATATTTAAGGTGTTTTAACTATTTTTCTGACATGCATTAAAATCGCTTTTTAAATCATCACAAATTTTTTCATCGACACTTGTGAGTGTGATGCATCTTCCAGAAACTTGTCGTTATAGAGTTTTTCTTTCGTCGACACTTGTGAGTACGACGGATCTTCCAGAAACATGTCGTTATAGAGTTTTCTTTAGTAAATTTTAACAATAAGAAATAATAATATTTGTTTGAACATCTCATGATATTACAGTACCCCCTAGTGGGAATTTATGTTCAAGTTGAAAGTAATTTTGAGACATTGGTCATCAGGAAATTTGCATTTCCTTTAAAGTCTTTTCGAGACTTTTGATGCTTTTGGATTAATTAGGGTCAGATATAGCGGTGAGTGTTATCTTTATTGAAATTAAATAATCCATAGTTGATTGACAGATTAATCATAGAAAGCAATCATGTACTTATAGCTTTCTCTTTCTGATCAACCCCGGTTGAAAACGTGATCCATTTAATATTTTTTAAGTAACAAAAGCAAATACTCCGTTGTTTGATAGTGTGTTTGAAAGTACGGCGAATTATCAAAGTAAAACAGTACGGCAAAGTGCAACTTAAGCCCTTTCTTTTGGACCGATGATCCAAACTAAATTCAACTTAATTAAATTAAAGTAAATCAATCTAAAATTTAAAAAAAACATCTGATTGAATTGAATAAGATTTAATTGAATTAAAAAATTTAATCAACTTAATTAAGCTGAAATAAAGCACTACACTTGACTTTAAAAAAACAAGTACTTAAATCAATAGTCCCGCTGATTCATAGAACTAATGAAGAGTCTGTCTCATCTGACATTGCTTTATAGTGATACTATCAGTAGTAAAGAAATAATAGTGGACATATTAAATAGAATAATCTCAAATGCGGGAATAAATACAATTAATTACGATTCAGTGCAGGAATTTATGAGAAAAGTGCAAAAGTGGCCCTATTAAACTGAGAAAGTGCATGAATGACCTTGTAAAATCTGAAAGTGCAGAAGTAACCCTATCTTTTAGTCCAAATGTGCAGTCTACCCATTTGACAGATTTTTGGTATTTGACTGATGTAAGACAGACGTTGACCAATAACAAAAAGACAAAAATACCCCTGACTGAAATAGACTTTTTCATGA
>JAULKM010057352.1:0-12477 GCA_032355605.1 Rubia tinctorum
GGGCTAGACGTTTGTAGAGAAACCTTGTAAGTGTACCCTGCGGGCTAGATGCTTATAAGTCGAGTTGAGTGTACCCTACGGGCTAGACGCTGCGATTCGTGCATTTATTTGAGTTAGGCGAGATCCTCAAATAAATAAAGATCTGATTTTTCGTAATCCATAGTCTTTGCAAGGAGATTTATATCAGGTTTTTTTTCATTCTCTGCAACCTTCATTCCTTCTCTCTGGGAGATAGATAGCTTCCATATGTTTGATTTTTATTTTTCATAATTTTCCTTCCTGGAGATCCCTTTAGTTTCTTTTTTTGTTCCCGACGATATTTTTTTATGGAAAATAGAGTTTTTTCTAGGAGAGCGGTAAACATGTCGCTGAGATGGAGGAGTTACTTTCGCTTGAGTCTCTAGTGTTTCAATCAGACAGTTCATTACCTGTGAATGCTTGACTCTTCGTCCCCTCGACAGGTAAGAGATTCTTAAAATTACTCTCTATTTTGTTGGTTTTTTTTGTTTATTAACACCTTGATTTTTTTCCAGTACGTTCTGCCAGCCAAAATTCCAAATATGAGGACAAATACTTTAGGTTTTATTCATACAAGTTTTGCAGCTGAGTGACAATCCTCCGCGATGTCCATAACTCGCTTATGACCCCGCTATTACCTTGGTTGAAGGGGGGAGAGGGCAATCTTGAATGTTTCTTCTGATCCTGTGAGGGGCTCTTAGCTTCGGCTACGTGGTTCAGTGGAAAATGGCTCAACAATGAAATCTCTTCATCTCAATGTCATCTGGATCACTTTTTTCATTGAGGAGTTTAGAGCCTAAGGAGAATGTTCTTCAGCCAAAGGTTCTCAGTGCCTTACGCCTTGCTGTGGAAATGGAAGAGATTGGGAGTCCAAATAGAAGAAACTTCTCAAACTGAAGAAGTTTTTCAACTCTTGGAGTGGTAGAGCCTTGGTTGAAGAGTCTGCTCAAGCTGAAGAAGTCTTTTAAATCCGAAGAGTCTTTAGCTAAGTAGTTAATTGATAGGGTAGTTTGAACTGTAATCCTAACTTTTTGTAAACTCTATAATTTTCTTATTATAAAATCCTATTTCTCTCTATTGCACTTGTTGTTTATTTTATTTCTTATGCTACCCTCCCCTCCATGAAGACCTACTCTTTGGCTAGGCTTTAGATTGTCTGGACATTTGGTCTGATAGTTGATCAATGACGATGGTGTACTTTGAAAAAATTGAACTCAAATGAGAGCTTTGTAGAGGGATCATACCATTATAAGGGAATCTTGACCCTTCATATGTATCCACCTATTGAAGAATATTTAGCAAGTTAAGCTAGTTAATCGTCACCACTTAGGCTTTCACCTCTTCGTATGGCCGATTAGGGTATCCTTTCATGGGATATTTTTGTTGATTGCAGATGAAGATTATCCTCTGATGGAAATTTGTCCATTGAGATTATCCAGTGGTGGAATATATGTCGATGAAGATTATCCTCTATTAAAATATTTCGCTGATGATAGGTATCCTATGATGAGATGTTTCACCCGTGGTGGCTATCCTATAATGGGATCAATGGTAACTTTATTCATGTGGAATATGAACATAAATTCTATAAATGATAAAAATATGTGGTCATATAGTTTCTCTTGGGATGATCTACTTCCTAGGCATTAAATAACAAAAAAAAGTGTTTCCAGCCTATAACCTTTTGATTATAGAAGCTACTCTATGGCTGGAACATAAGATTTCTGCTTTTGAGAGCCTTGTCTCGCCAGCTTCATTTTTGGGGAGCTAGTGAAGTGTGGTTCACTGATAGTACCTTCAAAGATTGACAATGTTCCACCTTTTAGGAACTGATTCCCAGTCATGTCTTCTAGTAAGTAGCTTCCTCCAGCATGTGTTTCGATAACTTTGTACAAGCCTTCCCATTTGGATGCTAGCTTGCCTTATTTTTCCTTTATACTTTTCTCGTTCTCTTCATCACCAATTATTTAAGGGCGAGCTGGGTCTTTCTTACCCTTCCGTCGTGGTACTTTTTCATGTTATCTTTCACCTTTGCTGGGTGAGACCTATATTTTTGTTTCTTTTCATCTAGTAAATTTAAGTCCTTCTGAACATCTTCATCATTTCTTCCCTCATGTAATCCGGTCTTCCGAAGGCTAGGCAGGCTGATCTCGACCGGGATCACAGCTTCCATCCTGTATACCAGACTGAAAGGTGTTTCTTTAGTGGCGGTCCTTTCATTTATCCAGTGTGACCAAAGCACATTAGGCAGTTCGTGCACACAATTACCTTCATCCCCCACCAATCGGGCTCTTAAGTCGTTGAGAATCATTCTGTTGGTAACTTCAACCGGTCGTTGGCTTGGGTGTGATAAAACGAGGTGAGCTTCTGTTGGATGTTAAATTATTCACACAATTTTTAAAGGTTTTATGAGCGAATTGTCTACCATTTTCGTCGATAATCATCCTGGGTATACCATACCTGCATATTATATTTGCCCAACAAAAGTTGATGCAACCCGTACCTTTTAGGTTGGTGATGTGCTCAATTTATATCCTATTTTTATCACATTTGAAATCTAATTTTGTAATAGATTAGATGGTTATTTGGAAAGGAATTGACATTTTATCAATTAGAACGTTAGGATAATATTACATGTTTTTATATACTAGATCGTTTAATTATGAGGTGTTTTGAAGATCATTTTGAAAACCTCCCATAATCGAGTCGGTTTTGAAGAGTTTTATGTTGAAGAGATGACGAGATTGTGGAGAGAAGGCCACTTTTCTGAAAAGTGGTATAAGTTGACAGTAAGGGCTTCGCGAACCACGACATATATGTGGTCCCTGAAGATGGACTAGGAGCCTACCTACTTTCTTTTTCTTATTCATTTTGAGGACATTAAATACTCTTTCTCCTCCATTAATGACCAATGAACATTTACTAAAAAAAAACCCTAGTTTTTATTTACTCCCTATAATTTATAACTAGTTTACCATGGTTTTTTTGCTCTTTTGCTATGGATTTTCTTAATCTAGGCTAAATATTATCCTGGAAGCAATTGGTAAGCTTTTCTAGCTTGATATTGTGAGACTTGGTTTATCCTATTTTATTCCATTGATTATCGATTTTACTATGTGCTTTGATGTGTAATTAATGCATAATTTAGACTAGGAAGTACAACTAGTATATGATTATGAATTGATTGTTTGCTAGGTGTTAGGATAAACTCGGAAGATTTTGTCTCTTTGTCAATGTGGTTATTGTTGGTTGATATAAGGTTGTAATTAGAAGTGACAAACTACTGTAATTTTCATTTAGTATAATTTCTTAGGTTTAGGATGAATTTTAATTAGTTTGCCTGATTATTGATGTTGCTAACTAATAACTTCTAGCATGTAGGTTGATTCCTCGTAGTCGTTGTTGGAAGATATAAATTGTGCTATCTTTATAATTCTTACTTGCGGGATATTGAGTTAGTTATGTTGGGTCTTCATATTTATTTCTATCTTCAGGGTATTCTATGACGTCGGTCGTCTAGAATGACCCGAAGGTAAGGCTATTGTGTGGCACCAATCGTCCATTGTAGCTATAATCGAGGAGGTGAGAGATATCTTCACTCGAAAGGTGTTGATAAGCTCTCCATGATATGTGGTCAATGTATTATAGTAGGATAATTAGTCGATGATAGATGGATGTCTAAAAATTTAAAACCAATTGCGCCCAAGACTCATTATAATATTATTTACATCCTTTGTGTAAGTTGTTCCTTTATTTATTCGATTAAAGTAGTCGTGGTGTTTTTCTCAAACTAAAATCCCCCATTTGTCACCACATACATTGTGTGACTTCTTTGTGTGCTTTTTAACTACGTTCAACACTTGATAAAACCCCGTTTTCTTCATGAATAACCCATATTTTCTACTAGCTACTCTATTGTAGTTAGCCATATTTTGGGCTTATAAATTCTATCTTTAAGAGGCACGATGACCGCCTCCAAAATTTTGGCACTGTTGTCGGGGAAAAGGGTATTTTATTTATTGCTAGCATAGTTTGGGTGTTTTTGTATTTTATTTACATGTTTCTTGTATGTTGATAATGTTTGTTTACTTTTGTTGTTATTGCTTTTAGATATGGTGTTATTGCATATATTCTCATTTTATGGTCGATTCTCGTACCAATAGCCAAGAACCCTTGCACTACGATCCCAATATTTTAGGTACATTCCAAAGAGTAAGGACACATTCACGTTTTGCAAACTAAGGTACTCAACCACCACCTGAAATAGTTACCCCAACTATGGCATAGGACAATAGGACATTGAGGGAGATCATTACCCCCAACCTAGAGAACCAATCGCTTTGTATAATCTTCCCTACACTTTTGGAGAATATCTCTTGTAATCTCAAATCCGAGATGATTCATTGTCTACCGACTTTCCACAGAATGAATGGGGATGACGTGAAAAATCACTTGTTTGAGTTCCACCTCGTGAGCACAAATATGAAGCCACCCAGAGTTTTGGAGGAGAATTATAACCTAAGGGTTTTTTCCTTTATCTTTAAAGGATACAACCAAAGATTGGTTGTACTACCTTCGTCCGGGAAGTATAACATCTTGGATGTACATGAAGCGCAAGTTCTTGAAAAAGTTCTTTCCGACATCTAAGTTGGCGGGTTTAAAGAAAGATCTCAGCAAATCACCCAATGATCGGGTGAAACATTGTGCTAGAGGTTCAAAAGGTTGCTCGCAAGTTACCCCTATCACCCATACAAGGAAGGATGCCTTGTATACACTTCTTTGACGGATTGTTCGACGAAGACATGAGGATGGTGAATGCCCTTTGCAATGGATCGATTGCCAAAAAAGCCCAAAAGATGTCATGGAATTGTTTGAAGATGTGGTGAATGGTAGTAGGAAATTTAGCATGACGACAAGTATAAAGGTGCAAGAAGCTTCAAATTCATAAACTCCCAAAATCAAGGAGTGAATATAAGCTCTAGCTTCCACGATAAAGGAGCTAATCAAGGGGAGAATGCATCAATTCAAGGCTTGTGGGATTTGTTCGTCGGATCACCCCACCAATGCATTCCCTCAAATTAAATATGAGGACCAAGAGAAAGTGATAGAAATGGGCTACAAAGGAAGACGAGGACAAGGTTTCCAAGGAAATAGTGTGGAAAAGGCAACCAAAATGGACAAGGCTTCCAAAAGGGACACGATAATAGAAGAAGCATGACCCACACTCCAAGACATACAATCCTGATTGGAGAGACCATCCATATTTCTGGTGGAGGGATGAGCAAGCCGGGCAATAAAATCACAAAGTGTTTTTCAAGGTGGCCAAGGTGGTTTCAACAGAATCATCAAGGTGGGCAACCTCATTACTAAGGAAATCAAGGGTTCAACCGGCCATCACAACAAAGCTACCCAAAGCAAAAGAGCTCATCTAACCCTCAAAAATGAAGATTAAGGTTGGAGCACGAGGAACTCATGCATGCAATAAAAACTATGGGACAAACTTGGAAGATTACATCTCCGCTAGATTCAATAATTTTGAAACCCAAGTTAGTTAAATTACATCTTCCGTGAGCCGCTTGGATGCTAGGGATTCCGAAAAACTTCCCTCCTAACTGGAATTGAACCTGGGTTCTCTTAATGCTAGCACCATCACCTTGAGGAGTGGAAAGGAGATAAAGAAGCTCGAGATATTTGTCAAAAATGGGAAAGATGTTGAAGAGGAACTCTTGGTGGGAAACCAAAATGAAAAGGAGGTCGCTCAACAACTAGAGAAGTGAGAGAATGTGAAAATTCTTCCACCTCCACCTTTTCCGGCGACTTTGAGGGACGATAATCGGAAGGATGAGAACAAGGTCATTTTCAAAGTCTTCCAAAAATGTGAGGTAAATATCCCCAATTTTAATGCTATTTATCAATTGCCTAGGTTTGCTAAATTCTTTTAAGAATTATATACTCCTAGGAGAAATAAAAACATTGAAGGGTGGTGATAAGGTTTAAATTGATGGACAAGTGTCGGTTCTTTTTCAAAAGAAGCTTCCCCCTAAATGCAATGAACTCAGCATGTATACCATTCCTTATGTCATAGGACGTAAAAAAATCAAAATGTCATGCTATATTTAGGAGCCTGCATCAATGTGATTCCTTATTTCTTATATGAATATTTGGGTCTTGGGAAATTGCATGAAACCGGGGTAGTATTTTAATTGGGCGACCGCTCTAATTCTTACCCTTAGGGATTGTGAAAAATGTGTTAGTCAACGTAGATAAGTTGATTTTTCCGGCTGATTTTTATGTCCAATACATAGAAAATGATAAGTGTGTCGTTCCTATTCTATTTGGAAGGTCATTTTTGAAAACATCTAGGACTAAAATTGATGTGCACAGTGGAGGCTTCACCATGGAGTTTAATGGAAAAATTGTAAAATTTAACATCTATGATGACATGAAATTTCCTAATGATGATCATTATTGCAATGCAATTGATGTTGTTGATGATTATGTGCATGATATTTTTATTGTTACTAATGTGGATGTTTGGAAAGTAGCCTTGAAAAATAGTCTTAGTGTTGATGAATTGCATGATTTTTCCTTGAGTGTAAATCTATTTGAGACTATAAGAGAGCTTGATATTGTTGAAAAGTTACCTCTCAACCTCCCCCATGAAGTTCTTGGTGCACCTAGGGGTGTGAAAATTCCTACATCTCTTGAAAAGGTACCGGTAGTGGAATTGAAACCACTACCCAAGGGTTTGAAATATGTATTCCTTGGTGAAGGAGATACTTTTCATGTGATATTATCGAGTAAACTCACCAAGGAATGAAAAGAGAGGTTGATGGAGACCCTTAAAAGCACAAGGAGTTTCTACCTCTAGGGAATCAGTCTCTCCACTGGCATGCATCGCATCTTGTTAGATGATGGAGCAAAATCGATTAGGCAACCCCGACGTCGGCTAAATCCGCCGATGATGGAGGTAGTAAAAATGAGATCCATAAACTGCTTCAAACCAATATGATTTATCTCATCTCCGGTTGCAAGTGGATTCGCCCCACCCAAGTTGTACCTAAGAAAAGTGGAGTGATCGAGGTGGAAAACCAATCGGGAGATTTGGTCCTCACTAGGATGCAAAAGCGGTGGAGAGTGTGCAAAGGCAATCGTACGTTGAATGTGGTGACTAGGAAAGATCATTTCCCTTTGCTTTTTATTAACCAAATGCTAGAGAGACTTGTGGGGCAAGATTTTTATTATTTTTTAAATGGGTACTCTGGGTATTTCCAAATAGCCAAAGCCTTGGAAGACCAAGAAAATACCACTTTGACGTGCCCCTTTTGGAAAATTTTCTTATTGGCACATGTTTTTTGGTCTTTTTCATGTTCTGGCAGTTTGTAGAGGTAAGTAATTTTTCATTCCTCATGGTTTTTTCATGGTAGGTATTTTTTTTTAGAGTTTGTCGAGTAGTTTGTAGAGGTCACCATGGGTGATTTTACCATTCATGGATATTCTTTGGATAGTTGTTTACACCATCTGTCATTAGTGCTCAAAAGATGCATTGAGAGTAATCTCGTACGAAGCTCCAAAAAATGCCACTTCATGATGGAAAAAGGAATTGTATTAGGTTATGTGGTCTCTTCCGATGATCTTGAGGTAGCAAAGCCAAAGTTGATGCAATCCAATCCCTACCTTACCCCTCAAGTGTTAAAGAAGTTGGGTCATTTTTAGGTTATGCGTGTTTTTACAGTATTTCATTAAAGACCTATCTAAGATCACCTCCTCTTTGTGCAAGTTAATGCAAAAATAGGAGGATTTTGTGGTTGATAAATATTTCCAAGGAGCGTTTGATACTTTAAAGGCAATGCTTGTTTGATACTACACGTGGAATGATCTATATTTATGGAAGCCCTTTTTGGATCAAATGATCCGAAGATGTGTCTCAAAGAGGGGTGATTTCAATTCTTATTTTTGGTCACTCTCTTGCATGTGGTGGGCACTTTGGTGCTAAGATGATCGCTATGAAAATTTTAGAAAGTGGACTTTATTGGCCTCATATGATGAGCATGCATATTAATTTTTCAAATTTCAAAGAATGGGCAACATCTCCCAAAATAATGAGATGACACAAGCAAGCATCTTGTATAGTGAAAATTTTGATCTACGGGGAATTGATTTCATGGGACTCTTTCCTAGCTCTTTTGGCTTTACTTATATTATTCTTGCTGACGATTATGTATCCAAGTGAGTAGAGGCAAAGACCACCATGACCAATAATTCAAAAGAGGTGGTGGAATTGTTGAAGGCAAACATCTTCTCCAAGTTTGGGATTCCCTGAGGGGTTATTGGTGACCGAGGTATCCACTTTTACTATTTCACAATTGAGGCATTAATGAAGAAGTATGGATTGACTAAAAAAAATCCTCCACGGCCTATCACTCACAAACATATGGCCAAGCCGAGGTCTCCAATTAAGAGATTAAATCAATCCTTGAGAAAATGGTCAACCCGGATTAGACCATTTGGCTAGATGACGTGTTGTGGGAATATATGACCACATATAGTGCTCTTATTTGTATGTCATCATACCAGTTTAGTTAGAACACAAAGTTTATTAAGCCATCAAAAGATTAAATATGAATTTGGATGGGGCGGTGTGCACAGGAAGCTACAATTACAAGAGCTTGAAGGGATTGAAAATTACTCTTATGAGAATTCCGCAATTTACTAGGAAAAAAGGCAAGGAACGATAGTGTGATCATTAGGAAGGACTTTGACGTTGGTCAAAAGGTTTCCAATCACACATTCATTTAATCTCGGGAAATTGCATTCTAATTGGATTGGGCTGTTTGTGGTGGTGAACGTCTTCTCGCATGGAGTTGTGGAAATCATGAGCGAGGAGACTTCTAAAGTCTTCAAGGTCAATGACCATCGCTTGAAACCATATTATGAGAATTTTCAACCAGGGTTAGTCGAGAAAACCCTTCTCGAGTATCTAGTTATTGAATAGAGACTTTCGGGTGTAAGTACTTCATGCCGACGACGTTAAATAAACTTAGTTTCGATCATCTAAATAACCATTAGTTAAATACCGTCAATGTAATTGTGTAGTTCTCTTGTTTTAAATAATTGTGTAGGAATAATTTGATTTTTAATGCTTTTGTTATTATGTTTGGAAATTATTGGAATTTTCTTCTCTTTGTTTTGGAGAAATATTATGCTTGGTACAACGTCCTTTTGGATGTACTGAATGACAAACAAACAAAAAATATAATATATATATATGTGTGTGTGTGCAGTTAACAACGAATTTAAATAATTTAAATTCAAATAATTACATGCATTTTACTAGCTAGCTAATCCTTAACGAAGTGGGGTTTGTTCCAAAATTTTGCTGCTTCAGAGTGCAGCTAAATCGGGGGCAATCTACAACCATTTTATGGTGTTCAAGTTCGAACATAACAGGCTCAGGGGTGCTCCGTTGTGTAGAGAACTGTATAAAACAATAAATTATTAATTATCATCAACTGTGTATATATATATGTATGTAAATATATATATATATATATATATATGTGTGTGTGTGTGTGTGTGTGTGTGTGTAAATATATATGTAAAATTAGTCGTTGACCTAGAATATTAGCCGATTAGAGTATCCTTTGCCAGCCGTTACTCCTAAATAATATAATAAAATTATGGCATAAAAACCTTAAAACTTGAAGAGTGCAACGTTGGCCACACATCGCATGTACATGTTGGTCCAAATCAGCGGCATGGTCAATATGTACCCGCATCATGAGTCGACCAAACCAAACATGGGGCCGACAGAAGAACGAGTTCACATTTATAATTTTAAAACAATCTTAAACTCATGTAGGCGACGTCGGTAACCGGCCGGTTAAACCAGTGGTTAAACCAACAAAGGTGCGACGACTCATTTAAAACAAAATATCATCAAAATTATAAATGTACGATATCACACTAGAATTACATTGACCGAAGGTCATCGATAGGCCATCGATGTTGCATTGAACCCTAGCAGCTACGGGCAAAATCGCGGTAAACTAGAAAAAATCATACTTTAAAAAAATTGCAGAAAAACGTCCAAAAACATACTGAAACGTACCAAAAATAGTACCTAGGTTGATTTATAAGGAAACATCACACTATAACTAATCCATGAGAACTAAAAAACAAAAAACATGCCAAGAAACACATTCACACACCATATGTAGAACAATTTCAAGGAAATATTACAAAAATAAAGGATTTGGAAGAGTTGAAAAACCTTACCTTTGGCAAGAGAAGAGATGGGGGGTGTGGACTGTTGGAATTTGAAGGAGAGTTGAAAGTAAATGTTTGAACTGATTCTGAGGTGACGTCCATATATATATATAGATGTTTTAGAATGACGTTATATTAAATCCTTGGGAATTTTGTCTCGATATGTGCGACGTCGCAAGCCTATCGGCTTAGCCGACAAATGACCAAACTGTGAGCGACGTTGGCCTACCCGAATGTGGGCCTAACAATTTCAGCTCGCTAACATAAGAAATGAGCCCGCATTTGACCAAAACGAATAAAAGTCACTTTCATAACAGTTAATAGTACATTACAAACTACCAATTAAAAATTAAAAATCTTCATGGACTTTATTAACGTCTGGTTCAATCGGAATCGATTTTGGTGGAAGCGGTCAACTTTTTTCCTTTTTTAATCTTAGGTCCCTCCAAGAAAGTGGGAGAAATCAATTAATCAAAGTTTTGGTTGACTGCAACAACATACTATTTTTCGGTTAGTGCAACAAGACAATGGTTTAAAATCTTGAATAGTAAAACCCTCATAATTTTACATGAAAGAGAAACATTCCACTCATTTATTTCCTGGGGCCCACTTCTGCTGTAAAATTATAAAAATACCCTGAGGTACTGTAATAATTGTTGTTTCTTGTTGTGTACAATTGTCCTCCGCTGAGGTAAACAGTCAGTCAACAATTTGAATTTATTAAAAAAGTGTGGTCATAATAAATATTTGTTTGTTTGAAAATGATTGAAACATTTTTTTAATACACAAGTCTATTTTAGTTTTGTTTGTGATCATAATTTTAAAACTTAGTTTTGAATGGTAGGGTTAAACATTGATATAGCTGATAAATATGTCAATAACATAACTATTAGTGCATAAAATCTCATAACCGTAAATTAAAAATTAAATAACATTCAACAAATATTCTTAACTAAACAAATGTTCAAAATTCAAATAAATTTATTTTCGTTCAACTCAAGCGATGAAGCAGTAAAACTAAAATAATAATCGAACAATGATGACCAACAAGCATGACCTTGAACACTATTGACCCAGAATCATCTAATAGCTCGAAATAGATTGTGTCCCCAATCCTCAGTTCGTGGGCATCAACAAACTAACCAAAACCCTTTGGGGAGAGGGACTTGGTCCTCCTATTCCCCAAATAGTTCATGTGTCACTCTCTTCCATAGCACCTCAACACAACAAGTGTCATTTCTTTTGGTAGGAGTAGAACAATGTGCCTTGGGATGTACTAAATTACAAACCGAAAAATATAGTTAGTATGTCTGAAAGTAGTCTAAAGAAAATGTTAAATAAAAATTAAAATACACGTGTAACGGGTAGGACTTACCAATATTGGAATTTGACCAAAGTTCGTTTGGCTCAAGGTGCAGCTAAATGTGGAAAAGTATAACCAAAGTCATACTATGAGCGCTCCTCCAAATCGCTTAAGATTTACATTGGTCAATGATATTATGACTAATTAAATAATATTATAAGTAACCAAATAAAAGGAATGTAGTAAACAAAAAATCACTCACCTCTACTGGGGAACGACTTTTGGAGCCTTTGTTGTTTGCCATGATTCCTGAAATTCATATCACTCAAATGAAATATCAATAGAAATTGGTTCGCAAAAGCCGTCAGTTATAATGACAGAACGTGACCAAAGTGGCAGACAACGTCGATCGAAAACAGATTTCTGAAAGACATAGGCATCCGACATCGGCCTACAATTGGTTGAGCTTGTCATGCGTCACACGTACATATCGGTCTAAAATAGTGGCATGGCCAACATATATGAGTGACACCGCTGATCATCCATATAGACCAAACATGGTGAGCTAAAGACAAACGAGTTCTTATTAAAAAACTTAAAGCAAGCTTAAACTCATGTTAGTAAGGTCGCTAACCCCTCAGTTAAATCGATAGGCAAATTGAGACGGGTGCAATGTCTCATTCTTGAAAAATAGCAATTTATGAAAGAGAGACGTCCTACGACGATCGAATAAAATGAAGGTGAAGCGACAGGCCACCGACGTCGCATTAATCCTAGTAGTTATGGCAAAAATCACAAAATCACGGAAAAATTATTCTCGGAAAACACAAAATGACACAAAATCATCCAAAAAACACATACAAGGAACGTTCACCATATAACTAATC